>QFDD01005514.1:0-10346 GCA_006871305.1 Vachellia collinsii | reverse complement strand
TTATTGTTGAAATGCGTTTTCTTAAAATTATTTAAATAACATTGATGTGATTATTTGAATGACATTGATGTGAGTTGAAGGACCTTTAATACTGGGCAACGTTCAGATTTTTAATAACATCCTTATCTCTATTCCCTTTCAAAAGCAGTGCACTCTGTGGCCGATCAAAATAATTATGTTTTATGGTTTTTCAAAAACGCAAAACAATATATTTATTAGCCACTTTGAAAACTGACGGTTGGAAGAAATTGTTTGAAGCAAAAAGAATATGATTTGAATTGTATTTTTATTGTGGTTTATGGCAGAATAGAAACTGACGCATCATGATCTTAAAACTGAAAATTTTGTGTTAATACGTGATCAATGGTGTTGGCTATAGAGGCCTATAAAAACCATGTCCATGAGAAGCTCAATCACAAGCACTTGAGTTTTCGTGCTCCTCTCTTCCTCCTCTGATATATTTCTCTACTTACTGAGTTATATTATTTTCTACTGTTCTGCTCACCCTGTCTTGCAGGAAGAATCCGTTTAATCCTGGGGAGTGCCGCATCTTGCTTAGCCGGTAGTTACGGAATAGCTCTTAAGGACAGTGTCCTTGGACGCGACTCGGATTAATCTATTTATTGCAGGTGTCATCAACTACATTTTGATCGTATTTTATTCCTTTTATAATAATATTTTATTGTTTGCTTTGTGAAGAACATTCTTATTCGTGTAAATTGTGTCCCATCATGAATGAATTAATGATAAACTATCAATAATATAACCCTCTCAGCTGCACCCTACCTTAAATTTGGGGTCATTTCCATTTTTTTTCATATTTTTTATTATTAAATTCTATATAAAATAAATCATATTTTGAAATTTCATTGATAAAAAAATTTTGTTATCTTTGATTTTTCTTTAAATGGTGTTAAAAGGTAGCTCGGGGTGCAACGAGGCACTAACACTCAGCCCGTTCATGAGTCTCAGGTGAATAATTAATGCCATTAAACATCTATATTCTTATGAAGTCATAGCAACCAAATCATATATTTAAAATTTTAGGGACCAAAATCAAGAAAGATAAAAAAATACAAAATTTAAAAATAAAAAAAATAAAGAAGATTAAAACTACATGTTCAGGTTGTACAATAATTGTTTCCATATTATCTTGTCCAGTTATTAAGCAATTTCAACATAGCTAATGACAAATAAGCCAAATTTACAATACTAACATAAGGTTAAGGTTTTTTTTTAAAAAAATTACATTAACTAACAGTTTTAGACAAAATGAATTTAAGGGACCAAAATCACCATTTTTAAATTTCAGGAACCAAAATCTAAATCATGATAAACTATATGGACTAAAAGTACATTTAACCTTAAAAAACACTAAAAACTACGTTCAGAAGTCTCTAATACAATGAACCACCTTCTCAAGTGAGGAGTGGCATACACAAAATATTTGAGTCTCCCTTTCTTTTTTGCCCCTTTCCAGGAAATAATCTCCATCTATTATGTTGGATTGATTATGTGATTTCCTTTTCTCTGACACATGTATTATTTTATTAGAAATAATTATATGTAAAATATTATCAAACACTAAATACCATCATCTTTTCAAATAGAGATTCAAACTTTAATTTACCGCGTTAGGAGGGACCAACATCTTTTGTTAGATTCAGTCTTTGCCCATTGATTATACACTTTTTTTTATTAGGATATGGTAAAAGCTACGGTTTATTCCTGTTGACAAAAAAAGAAAAGAGAGGAGAAGAAAATATCATGCACTGCCTTGGATGTTGACTCACAACATATTGCCAGCTTGTTGTATTTTTTTTTTAATACTAGTAAAATGCAGTTTCATTCAAAAAGAACTGTACAAAGTAAGAGATGTCATAGGAGAGAATTTACATGATCAATCTAAACAAAGAAAAATTAACAAGATCATTAAAAAAGAAAGTGTGTTAAAATACTCTCTGCATCATAAATATTATTGGGAAAAAGACATTGGTGATCCCTAACTTTCCACAACTTCCAGCAAAGAATGTAGATCTCAATCTAAATGTCCATACTTTTTTATTAACTTAGGTTGGAACAATTGGTAGGTTATGGTTGTGTTTGGATACGCATTTTGAGTCCTAATAATGCATTTTCAACTCAAAAATGCCTTTTCAGCCTTTTCCATATGTTTGACATCACTTTTAGTCTGAATGCTTCTGAGGCCAAAGAAGCTTCAATGTAGAAGATAGAGAGGAGCAGATTGAGAGGCATGGGAGAGATCTATTGTTAGGCATTAATCAAATGCCACCTACCAGACTTCCCTCTTTCCCCTCTTCTTTTCCATTGTTAGTCTCATCTCCAGATCCTCCCCTTCTTTTTCCTCAAACAATATGTAGCTCCCTAGTATTAACATTTTTTAATGACAAGAAATAATATGTTTTAATTTACATATATTTTCCTTTATTTCATTTTCATTTTTATCATTTTATTTTTCCCTAATTTTATCACAATATATAAAATAATATATATGTAGTATTTAATGATATTCATATTCTTTTAAGTAATTTTCCACCAAAATTCACTTCTCCAATGTTTATTCAAACAAGTTTTCCTTTTCACAAAAAGTTACTTATCCAACATTTATCTAAATATAAATAACATTACATCATTTAATTTCTATCTAAAAGTCATTTTCCAAAATGTATTCTGGGAAAAAAGTTACTTCTTCCATCACTTATCCAAACAGACCCTATATCTTTTAAGTCAAAGAAATTAATTAATATCTGTTGCGAAAAAAGTATGTTTTCCATTCTTAGTAAATTTATTCAACATAACTCCAATTAATCAATATTCAATGCGCTGTTTTAGAGGTTCAAATCCAGCTGCTAGGTCAACATATTTAACCATGGCCAACCAAAGAGTCATATTTCGATCCTGAAACCCTTGGGTCAACCCATGAATTCCTTCAAAACTTGTGTTTATGCTACTTTGTAACCTTTCAACATAAATTGAAAGCTATACAGAATAACCCACTATTGGTTACTCAACTGTGATCCTGAGAGGAATTCGATCTCTTTTTAGAGGACCTTTAAAATCCATAGCTTCTTTATATATTCACACACACACACACACACAACTACAAATAGCCATATCAGGCTTGATCGATAATAATAAACATCTCTGAATCACATACATTTCAAACTTTATTCTCCTTTAATTCCCACTTTAGCATCACTTACTTGAGCTGTATATCATGGAAGAGAGGAGTGAGATTATAAGGAATTTTAGTAGAAACCTTCTTTATCCTATTCTTATATATAATAATTTTGCATCCTTATTTGTGCCATAGTGGAATTGCATGTTGTAGCTAAACAATCAGTTCTATAAGATAACAATTGTATGCTCATTGATTAAGCAGTACTTAAGTAAGAGTGCGTGATTGCTTGTATGCTATATTGTGATTGTTCATGACCATATGATTTGTATAGTTGTTGAGATAAGACCTCATGTGGTGATTTTAAAGAAGATAGATTTTACCTATCTTTCTGCAGTACATTTGTGTTATCCAAGTTAGTATAAGTTTAATTAATTTAATTCCTTTTGTGTTGGCTTAATTAGTGTTAATATCTTGATTTGACGTAAATTGTAGATTAAGTAAAAGTTATAAGCTATATAAAGCGTAAAAATAAAGAAAAAGTAATTGACTTTTAATTATTTTGAGTTGTTAATCCTCCCCCTTCCCTCACTTCTTCTCTTCTCTTTTTATTTGAGGTGAATATATTCCAATTTCATACAATATTGGATGATTGTGAGGATGATTCTTTTATGATAAAGAATATTGCATACAAGTAATAAAATGGAATTTGAAGAAGCCAGAACTTTTCTTTGTGAATTGAATGAATACCGAAGAAAGGGTTGACATTTTCTGGTAGAATCTCTCCATCCTCCAATTACGATTTAGCAGCCAATGTTTTTTTTTTTAAAAAGTGTAAGATTCAAGTTGCTTAAAATATGATAAAATTTTCTAACATGAGCCAACGGAACAAAAATATAACAGCAAATTTTCTCTTATTAACCGAGAATCGTGACTTCGATTTTAATTTGTATATAAGTATAATATTAATAAAATTAATAATAAGCTTAAGAATTACTTAATTGCATTAACAAAAATTAATAAATGAACCATATTTTTTTGAGACAAATAAAAAAGATAAAAATCTGTAAAGTTTTTTTCTGAAGCATTCCACTGACAACATTTTTTTTTAGGCATTTTGCATATGGTAAGTGTTGTGGTTCAATGGTCACCTAGGATTGACATAAAAGAACTTAAACTCTTATTGGGCTCAACTTAATTCAATAGTAATAATTAATATTAAGTTGATTTTATGAATGATTGTTAACAATTCAAAATAAATGCTTCACATAAATGGAACTATTGTAGACTTCTAAATTAGACAAACAACCCTTTTATGAAGGAAACACTCATATTCATAGGTCTTAATGCATGAAATTGGAAGTAATATTGACTCGTAAAATTCAATCAAACTGTAAACTGTAAAGACCGATAATAGTATTAACCAATTGAGTAAGTGGTACATTCATGCTACAATCCTAATTGTGACTTTACAATGGTTGTAAAGTCTGTGTGCATGTCTATTAAATTCAGAAGACCGTCGTATAACTAATTGATACAATTTTGATTTATTTTCCAATCATCAAATATATATATAATATACTCCCTTCCTCCTATCTTTATTATAAGAATCTATTTATAATTTTATATACTTTATAAGTAATTCAGTTAATATGTTTAAAATTTCAAATATCATCCTCAATGAGGTTCCTTGATGCTTTTGGACAATGATCTTATATTAAGGAATGATCTCGAGGGATGCCATTATTACACAAAGACCGGAGGGAGTTTTTTTTTTTTTAACATTTGGATAATGAAAAATGTTTATTGTTCAGTACAAGAAATCTTTATATTTAAAAAAAAGAAAAGAAAAGAAAGAAATCTCTCTTTATTTGTCCTTGCAATGTAAGATGATGAGAGTGCCCTTTCCACCTTTGCATGCTCATAATATGAATATAGTCCCAGAAACATCAAACTTCTTCGATGATGATATAACAAAATCCTGAAATGCTCCACACAAAAAAAGACAAACTTCATTAGGAAAATCAACCAGGAACTGTTGATCAATTCTGATTAGGATGTTCTCAACTAACTTCATATAAAACAAGCATAGTTATGAAGACTGCATATCATGGTCATGATCTAAACTTTATGACTTAGCTCCTTCAAGGAAGATCCTCAATTAAATGATTAAATGAGTGAGTTCTACAACGCTTTTTTTTATCCAAGACATTAAAGCTTTCTAAATTCATTGGTATTTACAGTTATGTGCCTCTTCAATCCAATTCTATCCGATGTGGGATTTGTCCCCACATTGATTCACACTTGAATCTAGAGAATCTCCATAGGTTTTGCATGAGCTAGAAATTTTGGCAGGATCTCACTTTGGAAGGCTCCTAGCCACATAGACAAAATTTAACATGCATATCTAGTCTCACTTTGGAAGGCTCCTAGCCACATAGACAAAATTTAACATGCATATCTCGTACTAGTATAACAGTGCTACACTTCTGCCAGTGAACTATCCATAAAAGCTCTTGCAGAAGAGGATAATGGTATTTATGTCAAATAAAAGAGTAAGCATAGAAAGAAAAACAATGCCAATTACCTGCACAATTTTGGGACGAAACATATGTTGCAGAAAAGATGGACGACAATGATTTAGCATAATCTCATCAATTTCCTTCCCCATCTGTTCCATTAAACCCTTGTATGTTATATTAGGATATCTTCTGATGACTTTTGTCAAAAGATAGGTCATAACACCATTCATTCCCTTCCCACGGAAGGCCTGCATAGTTTTTGTTGTCAATATATCAGAATCTTGGTGATGATGAGCAATTAATTAACACTTCCTCATCAAGAGTCAATTTTGGTTCTAAATGCAAGACTTATTTCCTTATGAAGTATAATAACTTCCTTAATCTGATCATATCAATTAAATAGGTCCTATATAAAATACCGGAGGAGTGTTGCATAACATAACAAGATGAAGTGATATTTAACATTAATCTTACTGAGGTATCAGCAGCCATCTGATGATCTTGACAAGCACTAATAGAAATTGCCCATCCCCCGTTTGGATGCTTTCTAGGAGGTTCTTTGGCAGGAGGCATGTTATCTTTCCATATGCATCTGCAAAACCTCAGACAAGAAACTAATTAATTACTTTGATTTATCCAAAAAAAAATCTCATGTTACCACTAGTTTATGTGTCTCATTAGTCTCCGAAAGTGTACTCACTTTTCAGGGTCATAGACATATGATAGATCAAGCATTGTTCCACTATGACAAGCATCAACAATGACATGAAGTGTTACATCTTCTTTGAGTGGCCAAACAAGTATGGAGTTTATATCGTTGTCGAGAATCGTGCCTTCCTGCACGAAATCAACCGGGCAAATGCTTTCATCCATCCCATCTAGTTCATCTTCTTTGGAATCTGCGTGTTGAATGCCATGTCCTGAGAAGTAAAACACCAGTGCGTCTCCTGGCTTGCAGCCTTCCACAAGCCACTTCAATTGTTCCAGTATGTTTTTCTTTGTTGGAACTAAATCTGCACTCTTTTTCTCTTCTGCATTGTTGTTGTTTCATCTGAGTTAGATTCATCTGTATATTTCAATGTAACGATAACATGTTTTGGGATCTCAGAATCAATATTATCTTTTCTTATCACAAACTCTGACATGATAAGTATATCTTTGCATGGAAGATAATGAGCAGAGACAGAGAATCCATCATGTAATAATGTTGGAGATAAGACATGAGAAGCAATCTATGAAAAAGATGACTTAAAATTATTAGTGACAAAGATGGTACTCCTTCTTGTGCTATATATGTCAGAATTAGATAACTAATTTTCAAATATTAAGAAAATTAGTTAAGCTATTTATTCGTAAGAAATATATGTTAGTTTCTTAAAACTCCCCATTTAATCATTTACATTGGAAATTGCCTCTTGAAGGAATTCCCTTAATATGTGCAATCGCTAGGGATAACTTAAGAAAAAAATTATAGATTTGAAAAACAAAGTGGATTGATGTCTTACACTTAGAACCAAAAGAAACTCTCCTACTAACTCTTACATTCAGGATTGGAGGGAGTACTAAAGATCTAATGATGCATGAAGACAAATTACAAAGACAACATAAGATAAACAGAAACCAAGATCAACCATAAAAGAGAAATGTCCTAGAAGATACCTGTGAGCTCATGTATGCATTCAATAGGAAAGTCAAAAACCTTCACCAGAAGCTCCCTCATGTTGGCAACATCATTAATGGTTCCTTTGAGTCTGTACCTCTTTTTCCTGTAAGTAACTCCACATAGAACCGCGCGCTTATTGCCTCGTCTGTATGAGAAGGAAGAGCGTATCAAAGAAAATGAAGGAGGCCTTTGATTCAGAACATATTCACTTTTGGTAGAATTTTGTGACATATCGTCAGATCTGTTGATATTCTTAGCAGCAGCAAATTTCATCAACCCCATTCCATTGCCACTATCATTTGATTGCCCATTTCCTGATGAACTAAAATTGACTGTTTTGCACAGAGGGCAACGGTATGTGGTTGTGGTTGAGGGCACATGAAACTCTCTCATGCACTTCCTGCAGATGATTACTGCCTCCCCATTATTTGGCTTTCTGCACTTCTTGTACTTAAGCATAGCTTCCAGTGTTTGTTCACTGGTTGCTTAGTTTTCTCTTTCTGGTTTCACATGGAGGCTGCAGCAAGAAGATGATGAATATATAGGAAACCAATATGTACATCATGAAATGAACAAGTGCAAAAAATATTCACGCGTATGGCTTCCAGATAGATATGTTCTGTACCTTAGTGCATGTATTTCTTTTGATTATTAGTGTTCCTTCTAGATGTAATGGTAAAATGTCAACGATACGTCTGGTTTAAAAATACTTTAATACCCTGTTATGCTAATGATGGAAGGGATGGAGTGGCACCTATTAAAGAAAAAATGATAAAAAATTATTTGATGTGATTTGGATATATTCAGAATGCACCAGTAAAAAATGTTGATTAAACTGTTTGGAATCCGGTTAAAACAGGTAGAGGAATACCCAAGAGGGTGCTCAATGATGTTATCAAACTCAATTGTATTGTGTGATTCATGTAGCCGATTCCATCTAATGAGAAAGTACTTTGTTGCTGTTGTTGATATGCTAATTATGATTGACTTGATCTTCTCAAAGGCCTTTGATAACAGCTTCCACATATTTTTTTTCTTTTACAGAAAATCACAATATTTTATATTGAAATTTTGTGATATGAAGGTGCAGAATCAAATTCGATTAGATGCTGAAGTGTCAACTCTAATTTGACTTGGTTTGAGAACAGTAAATTCTCAAGCTCAAAATTAACCATTCCTGGCTGGGGAACACAAGAGGGGAGGGACCTAGAGGCTACAGCTAGAGTTATTCATCAGCAAAAATATACCTAAGATCTGATTAAAGCTTTAATTTTCTTTCTCTTCACAATGAAATGTCAGGAATTAGATTCTCTCTAATTAAAGCCCCAATAAGTTTCTTGATGAAAAGGAAATGCAACTTTTCTTCACCACTCGCTCCAGAGTTCTTTTCTGCTTTATTTGACTTGCTCTTTGATTCTCCTTTCCACTTGTTGGCTTTAATAAGATCCAAAGAGTATAAAGTGATATGAATGCAGCTGTTTTTCACGTTATCACGTATAAATATCATTTGCATTAAAAATTAATATAAAGGGGTGAGAGAGAGAAGGAGCCGGGGGGGCTCACGATTTAATCATTCTTCATGTTTAACCTGGGACTCTCTGCATAAAGAATGGCTCAGTCATGAGATCTGTTAGAATGATTTTTTGATGGATTAGAAAAGCATAATAATTGGTTTACGGCTATAGACTAGTTCAAATATTTTTTGATTGAAGATAGAGCATATTGCATAATGGCAATGAGTTAAATTGATGTAAGAGTAGTTACCACGTGGTTAAGCCTCAAGAGTGAATTCATTCTCCATATTGGTGGAAAGTGCAGACTTGTGTTACTTATGTATAAATATTTATAACACTTCACTACTTAGATTAGATATAATTTGTTTCAGGTGATTCTATCATTTGATGTTTTAAAAAAAAAAATCTAGCATTGGCTTATTTTTTATGCATTGCATTCAATAAGTTTCATTATAAATTCTTCGGTGATCTAATTCATGTTTAGTTACCAAAAAATATCAGATTCACGATTCATTACTATCCTTTGCTGTAGTATTTCATGACTAAATAAAATCCTTAACTAAGCAAGCAACATCCTCTAATTATTGAACTCCATCGAGGATAATTTAAAATCTTAAAAAATTGTCAATATTGCCCTGAAGTTCTCATATAGGGAATGTGAGTATCCAGTTAAAATGTGTCCATATTGACTGTTATCATTCTTAGCAGTCAAAAGTGACATTGCTATTTTTTAACATTTACATAGCAATATTGATTAAAAGAAACTTTCAGATATCCATAGCTGTTACACAAGCTTTCATGACAAATTGAACCTTATTCCTTTTAAAAGCTTTTGTGAGAGACAGAGAGAAAGAGAGAGGTAATTACCTGTCTATTATTCTACTCAAAAAAAAAAAAAAATTACCTGCCTATTAAATACCCCAATACATAGAATAAAATATCCGAATCAAATATGGTCAGAATTCAAGGTCGATCCACTGCCCAACACATCGATCTGACCAGATATTTTGGCCTTACAAGCCGAGCACATGAATCCAACAGAATCTGGTTGTATTTCAGAAACAACAGCTTCATAATCAAACTCCATACCACACCATACACACAATGTTGTGATCTGATGGCTTCCTGCTTCTTGAGATTCAACCTGAACTGAAGGACAAGCCTCTTCCTCCATCCGTGTGTTGTCCAAAACTGTTGGTACCTGAGGCATAGACAGAGAAGGCTGACCATTTGCAAAATCACACTTTGAAGTTTCTGTTTCATCAAGTCTCAATTCCTGGGACCCACTTACACCGTCATCATGTTTGTGGTCAACACAGCAATGTTGGTTTCCCCCCTGTCAATGAGCCATAACAATAATAATTTTACAAGGCAGGATCAGCACTACCAGCCACAATTGGATCATCATGGTTGGGTGCAGAAAGTAAATAATTGTTGCATTGGATCAGAGCTTGGTACTTGTTACTCTCAAAGTGTAAAATATAGGAGAGACAGAGTACCAGTTGCTA
>QFDD01005513.1:0-16858 GCA_006871305.1 Vachellia collinsii | reverse complement strand
TTTAGCTGATGGTGCCTCTGAGATCAAATGGCTCTACTCTTTGTTATCTGAACTTGGTCTCTTTGCTCGGCAGCCTTCTCTTATCTGGTGTGACAATATTAGTGCCAAAGCTTTGGCAGCTAACCCCGTTCAACATGCTCGAAGTAAACATATTGAAATTGATCAACACTTTATTCGAGATTTGGTTCTCTCTCGGTTTCTTGATGTTCGACATGTCTCCTCTTCTCATCAAATAGCTGATTGCCTCACTAAAGCCTTGTCTTCTCCTCAATTTACCTATCTTAGGAACAAACTCGGGCTGTCTATTACACCCTCTCGTTTGAGGGGGGTGTTAGAGCATAATTAAAATTGTATTGAGATAGGATTAGATTGTTGTGGTCCCCCCTTTGTATGCGTGTCTAACCTAGGTTGCTTGCTGTGAATATCCTGTGGCATATTCCTTTAGGTTAGAATCCCTTGTATTATATATATTGAATAGTAAAGCCGTGCCGTTACATTTACAAGTTCTGTAATTTCATTTAATTTTTAATTAGTTTTATTATTAATCAGGTGTTTGTAATTTTTTTATCAAATCCTCGTTGGCCAAGAATAAAATATTTCTGTTTTAATAAAAAAATTTTAACATGCTTTTAACCTTTAATTATAGTATGTTTAAACAATAAAAATGGGGTTCAATCTGGCTATTTAGTATATTGCTAAAAGAAAATTGAGTTGAATTTTAAAAATTAGAAAAATGGAATCAAAAGTTTTAAATTATTTTTCCTCTTTTACTTTACATTTTCTCTTTGTTAAATTTCATAGTCCAATTTTTTTTTATAAATTTAACTCATTAATATTGTTCACCTTTGCCATTCCCTTCCAAATCCCTATTTATATTTTTAAGGAGTCTTAATTTTGATTATTGCACAATTTTTTCATTGTTTGTTATCTCCGTACTCCATGGTTTACCTTGTATGAAAGGTCAGCAAGCTTTTTACTTTTTAGGCCTCCTTATGAAATTGTATAGAGAACAACATTTTGGATATCATAATTTACCAAGGATAAAGATAAAAAATAGTGTTAATGCAATTTTTAGTCTTTTTAAATTTATTTTCATTTTAATTTTGATTACTTAAAATTTGTTTGGTTTGATTACATGAAAGATGATTATATAAAATTTTAATACATTATACTGATTCAAGTTTTAGTTGGTTACATGATTTAAATTATAACTTATACAAATTAACATATCAGTACTTGTATATTTCATAAATCAAAATATAGATATTTATATTCTTCATGTTGAGTTTCAATAGAGTTAAAAATAGTGAAATTTTTTTATTTTTTATAGATAAAATATGAATTTCATTTTATAATTCTTTAATAATACTTTAAACAAATGATATCTAATCAAAATGATGATAAACTGGGGGAGTATCAACTCTAAAAAATAACACACATATATATATTAAGGAGCAAAACGAAAACTCCTAAGAAAATTATTGAGTCTATTTGGGATGGTATTGAAGAAATATATTCATATAATTTGAGATAAAATTTCTCTTACACACTTAAATCATTATATACCAATTTGGATGAGTAGTAAAATTTACCTTTTTAATATGATTTACAGTCTATAAGATAAATGTATGGAAATAGTTTTGTTTAGAGTTACAGTGCGATGGAAGGTAAACCTCCAAGCCACCGAAATTGTTCACGGTTTTACCAGCTGATGGAGGACACAATCTATGGAAGATTCAAGTTACCAAGGGAGAAATGGAAAAGAGGAAATGGGTTTCTCCACCATAGGGGTACGTGAGGCAGAGGCTGGACACTGATGGTTCGTTTAATTGCCAGCAACTTGCAGCGTGTCGCGGTCTTGTCCGTAATGCCAATGTAGGATGTGTTATAGGATTTTAGCGTAGTGTCACGGAGTTGTTTATATCCCTCAACAACCGTGCGGCACTTAGCTCGATATTTCCCCCAAATTCGAACTAAGTCAGCCTTCCCAAGTAACCTGGACAAGCTCACAAAATAAGAAGCACAAGGCTAGAGAGAGAAACTAGAGAGAGATGGAGTAGGATAATGCTTAATGCTTGAAGAATGCTTGATTGCTTGATTATAAATGAATCCTTGAGGGGGGTATTTATACTACTACACCTCCTCAATGGACGGTCAGGATCGATTTAATCTAACGGCCTACATTAGCCTTCCAGAATTCTCTCCTAAAATATCTATATATTTACCATAGATATTAACATGTGAGGAAAAACAAGGAAGAGTGTGGAGAACTCTAGAATATCCTAGAGTACTCTTCTATGTATAAGGGCCTTCTAGATAATTCTTGCTCATTCTAGATCGACCGTAACAGTAGGCTGGGTTCTTTGCCCCCACACTACGGTTGAAATACTGACCCTTTTGTTTGGGCTACAAACTTGTAAGCATATCAAATGGTCATGAAGTACGAGGTCATCATATTAAGCTTCGAGACGTGACCAATGATATTAGAGATTTGATATACTCAGATTGGGATTTAAGGCTGCAATATGCACCACGTGAAGCCAACGAGTGCGCAAATTTTCTAGCTAAAGATGTTCAGGATGTCTAGCTCTTTTGCATGAAGATTTAATTGCTTAGAATATTATGGTTGTGTAATTGGTAGTGCATAGTAATATCCAAGTAGACATTGGCTTATATATATATATATAGATATATATATAAAAAAGAATTGCGCTCTTTTCTTTTTGACCATCCAAATTACTCACCCCTATAAAAGAATCAGCTTGGCACAGTTGTCATAGAATTGCAACAAAAGCAACAGCTACAAAAACCCTCCTTAAACCCTAGTTTCCTCCCCGGAAGATGCTATGACAAAACTGTGCCAAGCTGATTCTCGCATAAGCTGATACGATACGAGGAAGCACGAATGGAATCCCTTTCATTGAAAAGAAACTACCGTTGTGTCCCCTCTCTGCAGCAATTCTATGCTGGTGGACCTCTTGCTGTCTCCTCCGATGGCTCCTTCATCGCCTGTGCATGTGGTGAAACCATTAAGATCGTCGATTCGGCTAACGCATCCATAAGGTCAACCATTGAGGGCGATTCTGAGGTTGTCACGGCCTTGGCGCTAAGCCCAAATGATCAGTTACTTTTCTCCTCGAGTCACAGCCGACAAATTAGAGTTTGGGATTTATCTACGCTCAAATGCGTGCGTTCTTGGAAGGTAATCTCAGGGTGATTTTGAATTGGGCAGCTTGTGTTTCCGATTTATTCATTTTATCTGATGCTCGGGGTTGACGTCTGGGCAGGGTCATGATGGTCCAGTTATGTCAATGGCGTCCCACCCATCTGGGGGATTGCTTGCTACAGGAGGAGCTGACAAGAAGGTCCTTGTTTGGGATGTTGATGGTGGATACTGCACTCATTACTTTACGGGTCACAAAGGAGTTGTTTCTAGTATTATGTTTCATCCTGATCCAGAGAAACATCTAGTAAGTCCAAAGCTCAGATATTTGGACGAATTTACCATCAAACCGGTTTATAACCTGTAATTGTGGGTTTTTAGGGGGACTGTTGGATATACGTCAGTGCATAGTCATTAATGGAAAGAGGTGGATACCGGCCGTTTCTCGCCTATTTTTCTAGATTCCAATTCTATGCAAGTTTATCTAATGGTTACGCATGCATAATTTTGTTATTTGGTTATGAATTGTCTTTCACCATCACAACTCATGATTTATGCAGTGATAGGAGATGGTAGTTATTCCAACTGGTCATTAATAACAATCAAGTAATGCAAAAGATAGAACTGATTTCCTTTCAAGTGTTAATTTAAAACCTTTTCCTCTGCCAATATGGCGTCTTCCCCCATGCTCATCTATAGTCAACAATATCTGCCTTTCATCCCACCTCAAATCGATCGTATTGATGATGAGTTCGATCTCCACAGCTTTTTTCTGGGAGTGATGATGGTGGTGATCATGCAACCGTACGGGTTTGGGATATTTCCAAGGCCAAGAGGAAGAAATGCATTGCAATACTTGATAATCATAGCTCAGCTGTGACTTCTTTGGCAATATCTGAAGATGGATGGTCGTTACTTAGTGCTGGAAGAGATAAGGTAGGCTCCACATAGCTCAATCATGTTGTTTGTCTTGGTATGTGAGAAGTAAATATGAACTATTGTGACATCATTTGATATATTAATTAATTATTCAAGCATAATAATATTGATCATAATAATCAAACGCACCACTGAAGTCGTACACAGATATATTATGGTTTTGAACCCTGTATGTGTTAACAGGAATCAACTTCATGATTTCTAAACTGTGTCAATCTAGGAGTTGGTCAGAAAATTATTCAAACCCCGTGTATGCTTATGTTGTCTGGTGTGTTTGGCCTTGTATTGATCCTGGGGAATCTGTTTCTAGACATTCTCCATCTCCCCACCCCTCTCACTCTCTCTCACCCACACATACACATTTTATTTTCCTATTTTTCTCCGAAATATGGTTGATGGTATCATACTTTTTGGCCCAACCTTTGTCCTGTGATAAGTGCTTTTATCTTTTCTAGAATTTACCCCATTAGTACTGGTGGTCCTAACAACTTTAGGCTACAAGACCTTTGTTACCTGGCTTTGAGCATCAATCTGTTTTGTGCTAGTTTTCAAGTGTGTTTTGTATCAAGTTCTTTTCTTTTTGGTTTCTGTTCTGTTACTACTTGCTATGTATAAATATTTATTTTAGTCATTTCTTCAATCCTTTCTTGCAATATCAACTTGCAATATATTGCCAGCCAAATTGATCAGCAGAATGTTTTCAGGTTGTAACATTATGGGACCTTCATGATTATAGCAACAAGAAGACTGTTGTCACTAATGAGGCGGTTGAAGCTGTATGTGCAATAGGTCCTGGGAGCTCTTTTGCTTCACCTTTGGATTTATACCGACAACAGAGTGCAAAGAAACAAGGTGGTTCATGGGAAATCCAATTTGTTACAGTTGGTGAACGTGGAACTGTACGAATTTGGAGTTCTGAAGGGTAATATAACTTTGTCTGCGCTTCAAGTATAATGGGGTTGAAAGGAGGACCTTTGTGTGATTACATCTTAAAAATGCATCAATTAAGGATGGAATGGTGCAGTGTTTCATGAGATTTTTTCTATTGACAGTGCAGATTGCTTGTTTGAGCAAAAGACTTCAGATGTTTCAGTCAGCACTGATGAGGATGGCTCACAAAGGGGTTTCACTGCTGCTACTATGCTTGCCTCAGATCAAGGATTGCTTTGTGTGACTGCGGATCAGCAGTTTCTTTTTTACTCTCTGGAATACAGCAATGGAAATTTGCAATTAAACCTAACCAAAAGACTTGTGGGGTACAATGAGGAGATTGTGGACATGAAGTTTTTGGGGGATGATGAGAAATTCCTTGCTCTTGCTACCAATCTTGAGCAGGTACTGAATTTTGCATTTGACATCTGGTAATTTGCAAACTGACTGTATTGAAGTATAACTATATTTTGTGTTTAAAAAAGGTACAACTGCATTTGTTTATCAACCTAGTTGTGGAATTACATTAATTTTCAATCCATTTGAAGTAGAATATACGAGTACTGCAAATGAGGATAAGGGGAAGAGAATACAATTCACATGTATATTAATGGGATTAGAATGATTAATGAATGTAAGGTGTTTGAGTTTTGATTCACCCCTAAATGTCTATTTCTGTGTTAGGTCTATCAGAGTTGATGTTTAAGGATTTCGTATTTAATGTATTCCCAACTTGGAGTTGCAGGTGCGGGTTTATGACTTGGAATCCATGTCATGTTCCTATGTCTTAACTGGTCATACAGATATTGTTCTATGTGTTGATACCTGTGTATCAATCTCTGGAAGAACGCTGATTGTTACTGGAAGTAAAGACAACAGTGTAAGTTCAATTTTCTCCTTGCTTTCAAGATTATTTGTAAGGTTTTTCACTTTCTTCTGTTAAGTTCATAATATGATTTCAATATACTTGTGTTGAAATATTTTGTATTAGTCTTATGCATGGTGGATTTTTAATAAACTACGCATATTGAATTTTTGCATGTTCACTTCCTCTGTAGGTTAGGTTGTGGGAATCAGAAAGCAGAAGCTGCCTTGGAGTAGGCATAGGGCATATGGGTGCTGTTGGAGCTGTTGCCTTTTCAAAGAAAAACCGAGACTTTTTTGTTAGTGGTAGTAGGTGGGTGTCATGCATTTATTCTGTAAAGACAATGTTTCATCTAAACTAACTCTACCTAGCTCCTGCATTTTAAATTTTCTTTTATCTTTTTCTCTTTTGGCTTAAGCTTTTCATCATTAATATGATTAGAAATAATGTCTAAGGAATTATAATATGCTAATTGTAGTGGGTTTAACCTGAGAAGCGACAGATAATAGGTAACTTATGCCATATGTATATATTATATCCTACGTTTTTAAATTGTTACAATACTTTGCTTTTCATTAAACAAAAAAGAAATGCTGGCTTTAACCGAGGAGGTACTCTCTTCAAGAATCTTTTTTAAGGTTGATTAATGTCCATTATCTGGGAAATTTCAGGTCACAATCCTATTTGCTGTGCTGCAGTTATTATATTGTGTCTTTAGATGGAGAAAAGTATCTTGTATTTTTTAGGAAATTCTGACTCTGGGTTTTTACCACATCGTACGTCTTAAAACTTGGTCCTGAGGAATGCTATCTTGTAGTTTAGATAGTATCATTTAAAAAGAATAAATGTCAATAATGTGAAGTAGGTGGAGTGAATTATCTTAATTACTTGCTTCTTTCTGCCATGTTAACTGAAATATTGCAATTTGTTGCTGGAGTTTACGGTTATTTTTTCGTTATTATTTATCTAATAAGCTTTGGTGCTCTGTATCTTAATATTTAAATTTATCCCATACCAATCCATTTCACCATGTTTCACTTCTTAGTGATCATACTCTAAAGGTGTGGACTATAGCTGGCCTCTCAGATAGCAGGGCACTGCCTATCAGTTTAAAAGCAAAAGCTGTTGTGGCAGCTCATGACAAAGATATTAATTCTGTAGCTGTTGCTCCAAATGATAGTTTAGTATGCAGTGGCTCTCAGGTGGGTATTATTTTTATGAAAGCTTTGTCTTGGCCTTTAAGTAACCAATTTTCTTAGTTAAAAAAAAAAAAGTCTCTTCAGTTCTTTATAGTGTTTTTTTTTTTAATTTCAATTTGTGTTTAATGAAAACAAGAAAATGCATTGGCTACTAAGGTTCTTGATTTTTTACTAGTCATTTTTTTGAATAAATTATTAAGTTGCTGCTTCAGTTGGCCATAATTTCCTTTCTTGTTCTCACATCAGGATCGCACAGCTTGTGTCTGGAGACTTCCAAATCTAGTATCAGTAGTTGTTCTCAAGGGGCACAAAAGAGGAATTTGGTCTGTAGAGTTTTCTCCAGTGGATCAGTGTGTCCTAACTGCATCTGGTGATAAGACAATAAGGATATGGGCTATTTCTGATGGCTCATGTTTGAAGACATTTGAAGGGCACACTTCAAGTGTGTTAAGAGCATCATTTCTTACTCGTGGGACACAATTTGTTTCTTGCGGTATGAATCCCTCTGGAACCGTTTTGGCTCTTTTCCATCATTTTGATAGCATTTGTTATTTATTTTAATCAATGTTTCAGGTGCTGATGGATTAGTAAAGCTGTGGACAGTAAAGAGTAATGAATGCATTTCTACTTATGATCATCATGAAGACAAGGTGCTGGTCAATCCTTTGTGATATGTTTTTGTTGAATTTGTTAACTTTTCATGTAACATAATATTTGCCCTAGTTTCTACATCTGTATACATTATATAGTGGGAAATGTTTCCATTGTTTTTATGTTTAATATTCTTCAAATGAAAAGGGGTTCTAAATTTATTATGATCTGAAGCTATGATTTATGCAGCCCTTCGCCACTGTAAAAAGAAATGGTTCCAAACCTAAATTTCATAAACACCCCAAAATCTATGAACTGCTGTTCTTTCAGATTATGCTAACCCTATATTCAGAAAGTCTGAAACATTCTTTAGTAAATTGCTTATAGGGTGGTTTTACTGACTTTATTGCAGTAGCAATGCATCTCTAGTTTTTCTTACCAAGTCTGCATGATTATCAATTGGCACAGGAGAGGGATCAAACCTGTAATCCTTTACCTGCACCTCGCACATTCAAGAATTTGAGCTAACCTCAAGTGGTTTCTCATCATCCCTTTTTTGTTGACCACCAATTTCATGAAAAATTTCACCTGGTTGAATCTTTGCAATTTCCCTGATTTGCCAAGTAGGCTCTTTATACACCATTATATTCCTAGACGCTTTCAATATTATGCTTGATTTTTCCCCATTGCAGCTCTATTCATAGATATTTTCTTTGAGCCTGTATTTTCCTTCCCACTAGAAATCTACCTAAAGACAAAATTTGGAATTTGTTGGTCCTGTACTTTCTCTGAGTAAATGTGGCCTGCAGGTTTGGGCCTTGGCTGTTGGTAGGAAGACAGAAATGCTTGCAACTGGAGGCAGTGATGCTGTTGTCAATTTGTGGTTTGATTCCACTGCTGCTGACAAAGAGGAAGCTTTCCGTAAAGAGGTGCATTAAATCTATTCTCTATTTTTGTGCCTACTGAGGTTAAAGCGTGGGGAAATTTCGTTGCAGTGATTATTACCACGTGTTTCACAACATAAAGTCTTTCATTTCTATTGTCATGAATTCAAGTTTAACGATCAAAAGCAGTTACATTTTACAAATTTGACTGAATAAAGTATTGATTAATCAAAATGTTGGAATCCAAACAAATAATCTAGAAAATACAAGATGAACACCAGAATTTATAGAATTCAGATAGCAAAAGCAAAAAGAATAGACAACCTGCCATTAAATGGTGGAATGCGTTGAGAAGAAAAAATGAAAATATGCGGAAGAAATAATGGGAGGCCTTCAAGATGCTAGCTGTCTCCCAAACCTACTGCATAGTTTATTCCATAACCTGCTTTCTCTTCCTTCAGTCTTTATGGAGTATATCCTGGCTAGCTTCTGGAAACACTTCTGCTTGATTCTTCCTCGGCCAAGCCTTGTCCATGTTGGCTACAGATCCTTTCACAATATGTCTTTCCCTTACCCCTTTCATATATTTTCTTGCATGTATTGGGGGCCCACTGCAGAGTTCAATATTTCATGCAGTTTGCTCATACTTTCACTAGTCTTAATATTCTTGTAATAAGTGGAATAGCTAACAATTCACAAGAAATATGTAATGGAAAATTTGTGGCATACACTGCCATCTGGAGGTTGGAGATTAAGTGATGTATCCCTCATTATGCTTGTCCTTGTTTCCGTTGTTCATGTTAGAAGACTTGAATGCTGTTTAAGTGTTAGACTAGATCTCCAAGTCATTGCAACCGATGAATGAAATTGCAGTTTTTTCTGCTTGGGCTTTACATTGCCAGAGGCAGCAATGCTAGCTAGTTTGGATAATTTATCTCCCTAATGTGCCCTGTTTCTAATGTTGATGCAGGAAGAGGGAGTTTTGAAAGGACAAGAACTGGAGAATGCCATCTCAGATGCTGACTATGCTAAAGCAATCCAAATTGCTTTTGAATTGCGCAGGCCCCATAGACTTTTTGAGCTACTTGCAGAACTTTGCAGGTTCGCATTAGTCTATCTCTTGTTGTCTCTGTTATAGGTGTATAAATAACATGAGTTGCATGCAGGAAAAAAGAACCTGAAGATCATATGGACAGAACCCTCAAGGCTCTAGAGAAGGAAGAGTTGCGCCTACTGTTTGAATATATTCGAGAATGGAACACTAGACCAAAGCTATGTTATGTTGCGCAGTTTGTGCTTTACAGGGTTTTCAACATCTTTCCTCCAACATTCATTGTTCAGGTTTCATTCTCCATTTTCTATTGCTGGTTTCTTGCAACTATTAATTTATTTATGCATTTGTGGTGATACTGAGAACTGTTTTGGATGATTGGGATGAGTTTTAATTAATTATATATTAGTCTTGTTGGGCATTGAAAGGGCAGCAAGCGCATAAAATTGAGATTGCAGTGATAAGGGTATTTAGATGGTTGGCTTGTCATGCCAAAGAAGGTAAGATATGTAGTTGCATGGGAGGAAAAGTTGGTGTTGCTTCTATTAAAGAGCAAAAGGTAGAGAATTGTTTAAAATTATTTGGTCTCTTGCGAAGAAGGTTGATGAAGGCATCAATGAGGAGTGTTGAGCACTTAAAAAATGTAAAAAGAATTGTTGAGGGAGACGAAGAACATTTGAGAAAAGTTATCAGTCAGGATTTATTGGTGAATGGTATATCAGAAGAGTTGGTTGAGTGAAGTACAATGGTGTTAGGTGATGCATATAGCGTACACCACTTAGTGGTACAAGGATTGTTATGTCGATGTTGTTTTTATGTCTATTCAATCATGTTGACAAAATTTTCATCACTACTATGTAAGAACTTAATGATATATAATTTTTGTTCATTTTCTGGCCTCTGCAATGCTAGATTTAGGGTATGTTTGGGAATAGCATTTTTAAGTGAATTTACGCAATCCGAGGTTAGTATGTGAGAAAAGTTTTGTCTCGATTTGCGTAAAAGTGCTTTTTAAGTGATTGCCAAATAAGTCCTTAAGCTGTTTTCTTGTAAATTGTTCTCTCCCCCTGTACCACTCACATACTATGCAAAAGAAATTAACATCCTTACTTGACCGACTTTACTGATTGGATGCTTCAGATGAAAGGCTTCAAGGAACTTCTTGAGGGTCTCATTCCATATACTCAAAGACACTACAGCAGGATAGACCGACTTGTCAGAGGCACATTTTTGTTAGACTACACTTTAACAGGAATGTCAGTTCTCGAACCAGAAACTCAACAGACAGAAGTGGAAGTCAATTCTATGGTGCACTCTCAAAACAAGGATAAAGATGAAGAACGTGCCATTGAGGAGCAAGATCACCCTCAAGAAAATGCTGCTTCCAAGAAAAGGAAATTAAAAAAATCGAAACAGATTTCTCAGAAGAAAGTCAAGGGTGTATCATACACAAAGGTCGGACCTATCGAAGGACAGGCATGAGACATGAAGGCGCTCATCTTTGGTTGTGTTGGATGGATCGATCAATATATGCGCCGTTTTGGTCAATTCTAATTTTTTAGTATGTAGCTGTCATTTTCCAGCTTAGCAATGGATATAAAGTGTCTCCAGCATCATTCTTTATTGTATACTAATTTCAAGTTTTGCTCGAGTGAGGCTGCTTCAGCTTGCCAAGAAACTTGTCGAAAGAACGACCGGCCAAGTTTTGGGGTTATTGGCTGCACTATTTATACCCCCCAAGGCCGTGTCATGACGAACAGACGTTGGCTTTTCTTTGAGACACTACTTGCTACTTTCCAATCCATGTTAATTGTAATTTAGCAGACCAATTTTAAGATGTAAAACAATTCGCTGGACTACTATAGAAATTAAAAATGCATGAATTCGTTGAGATTAACATTTTACTGATAACAATGCACTAAGTTAATTTTCCATAATGATCTAAGGTTTAGTGGTATGCTCCCATACCCGATGTCAAGATTTTCCAATGCTCTCACGTTATCTCTTGTAATTGCACAAGAAAACCTTGTCACTAGGTTTTTAAACTTTCGAATACCTTTTGTCCAATTAAATCTAAACAAGTGGATTTTAATTTACAAGCTGTGCATATTCCACATGATATAATGTGCATGTATGAAATCCTTTGAACATATGTAGAGGTTTATACGCATTTTTAAAGAATTTATAGGAGAAATTTTTTAGATAGTAATCTATCAAGGAATCTAATTTATTATAAAACATATATTATATTCTTCGTATAACCTAGTAGACGAAACTTTTTTGTTAATATATAATGTGGGTGTATAATTAGTTGTATATTTCATGCTATTAACATCGTCAGATCCTAGGCCAATTGTTATTTTCCATCAGCCTAACAGCTTTAAATGATAGTTGTGTGTAAAGCTGTAACTCATCATAGGTGCAACTAGAATATGTATCCCATTCTTATACAATATCAGAGGAAAACCATATACCGAAGACTTCAAACGTGAGACATCATATAGATTTATAACCATACATATATATTGATATAGAGTAATCAAAGTACTCAATTCTCAAATTTTTTTTATCCGTTAATCAATTACTGCACTCAATCTGTGTTGTTTCATGGCATAACAAACCCTCTGTTAATTCATTCATGAAACTCGCTTATAGTTGAGCTGTTTTATATATGGACATCGAGTTGATTTATTAATACAACGCTAAATTAGCCATAGCTCATACAGACATTCAAGTATAGACAGCACAACATTATTAACTCCATATTATGATAATACAACTTAGCTGACTAGTTCCAAGCCTCCAGCCAAGAAACATAAGACCTCATCGTCATTATTCTACACGCGGAATAATCAAGCAGGGGCAGCCTTCTCTCCAGAAGCTGAATCTCCTCTACCATTTCCATTAGCCCGCCTAGTTTCATAGTCTTTCACAGCTGCTTTAATGGCATCCTCGGCAAGCATGCTGCAGTGAAGCTTAACTGGCGGAAGTGAAAGATGCTTGGCAATTTCACTGTAGAATATCAGTCATTTGGGTTATTTCAATTTCCCGCGACCAAAAAGCAGAGACCAGAACCATTTAGAGAGGGGAAACAGCAGAGCCAAATGCAGAAATAAAGATTCACGATCATTTGAAGGTCCAAAACCAACCATCACAATCTCCCGCATTTACAGAAGTGAGTGCATATAATGTATTTGAGGAAATATAAAAAAAAAAGGGTATGAAAGGTACACTATGAATGCAAGAATGTATAAATATAGATCATCCGATTTCAAAACGAACCAGGAGACGATATCAAAACTTATTATAAAACAACTATCCATATATTTGTTTGTGTGAGGCGTGCAGGTATATCATCCACAACTGACCATTTAAATCAGATGAATACATATTCCAAATATTTATCACTCATCAATAACTTCTATAAGCTCAACTTTCTCCATGCTTGTGGGCACTAACTAATTCTGCTCGGATCAGGCAAAAAAATAAAAAGGAGCCAACCACCTGCAAGTAAGAGCATGTTTGGAGGAAATTCTAAAATCATGGTTTGATCAAAAAATCATGATTTCAAAAAGGTAAACAAACATACATTAAAAATACAAAATAGCTTTTTATCCTTAAAACCATGGTTTGAAAGTGAAAACTATCATTACGTATCTGCAAAAACTAATCTAAACATATCCTGAATCATTATCACAAAAACCCTAAGATAGCAAGAGACTCAGCAGATTACTTTCATTTGATGACCACCTCAGTACGTTCTGTATTTCATATCGAGTGAAATACACGTAAATCTTGAAAAGGAACATATAACATATTTCATATGCTTTCTATATGTCGGTGTTACACACTTACGAGTTTTTAATGGAAAGAGCTTCTTCCGTTTGCTTTCCCTTTATCCATTCCGAAGCTGAAACGTGAGAAATTAAAAAATTTAAAAAAATCTTCATTCATGATTAAGCTACAATAGGATAAACAGACAGGCAAATCAACGGAGATTTATAAAAAGGGGCAAAAAACTACAGAGTTCCGGAAAGAAAAAATCGTTCAAAAAGGTAGTGCCCAAAACCACAAAAACACAGCCTCAAACAGTACATATCCAAACGTACTCCTTACAATTTTCACAGCTATACCAAAACTCTAGAGTTGAAAAAAGAAAGAAAGTTCAAAAGAAAACGTACCTAGAGAGGAAGAGGCAATGGCGGACCCACAGCCGAAGGTCTTGAAGCGAGCATCAACAATCTTACCGGTCTCTTCATCAACCTTAATCTGAAGCTTCATAACATCGCCACATGCAGGTGCACCGACCAACCCCGTACCGACGTTAGGCTCATTCTTATCGAAAGATCCAACATTCCGAGGATTGTTGTAGTGATCAACAACCCTCTCGTGGTAAAACCGAGGGAGAAGCTGGGACGTCGGCGCCTGCAGCGACCCGACTCCGACAAGTCTTTTGGAAGCGAGCCTTAGCATTTTATCCTCGAATTTGATTCAGCGTCTTATTCTATCTTCACTGTGCACTCCTCAATTCCTCTTTCAGTCTTATCGAATGACGAACGCGGGTGTCTCCGTTAAAGCCAAGAAGCAAGAAACATAAATAGGGCTCCTCCAATGGCGGTTATACTCCTCCCTACTCTTCGGTTTGGGAATCTTCTGGGCCGTCGCTACGTGTCAAAATGGTTTCCCTACATATTTATATTATATATATATGAAGTCATATTCATCATACATCTTCTCTGCTTTAAAAGCAAGTGCGTTAACTAGGCTTGTTTTCCCATGTCTCATTCTCATTTTTACAAAATAAAAAAAATTTTATATACTTATCTTAAATTGTGTATAATCACTTTTTAAAAGTTAATCCAAACAAGTTAACAATGTTTTAAAATATTTATAATTTAAATATATATCAGTTTATACTAGAATATTTAGATTATTTTTTAAGTGATTTTATACAATTTAAGATAAGTATTTAAAAATAGTTTTGTCTCGATTTCTTTGAAAGTACTTTTTTTTAATTGATTACTAGTGTTTGATAAACACCTCCTAGTTTTTTGGAAAAAAAATGATAAATATAAATACTTTTAAATAATGTATTTAATTTTTTTAATCTTTCTAACAAAAATCAATTAATTCTTATATTAAGATAAGGATTCGAGGCAGTATAAGGCCTGCTTGTATGATCGTTAAAAAAGAATATTTGCACAAACCAGAATAAAAATCATTTGACTTATTTACCTCATATATCGTAATTCACTTTGAATAAATAACTTCTATTACTAATCCAAACTAATATATAATGTGTGAGAGGTTTTCGTAAGCCGGTGAGAAAAATGGTTTTTTAGGAGAATTATGATTTATGGGGGACTAAAATAGAATCATATTTGTTGTAGAAGTTAAAATTAAAATCATTTCTAAAGATTATTTTAAATCATCAAATTATCCTTCTTATTAAATTTAAAGATTTTCTTCCTTCAAAAATTTCCGTAATTTTTGACAAAAAAAGTATTTGCAACAACTTTAGAAAAGAGTGCTTCATGATTGCGTTTTTTTTTTAAGAGTGATTCATGATTTTCACATGAGGATAATTTTTTTATGAAACATCACCAAGTAATCTAACAACTATCGGTAATCAATTAGTCTATACTCGAAGGAGGTTAGAGTGCTACTCATATAGGTAGGGTTAGCCCCTCTTTCAACAAGAGTGCTTCTCGGGACTCGAACTCGAATCTTTACCCTTATGGAAGGTGAATTCATTTACCAACTCAATTAACGTTACTACTATCAGAATAATTTATAAACAGTTATTTCAAATTACTCCATTAATTAACCATGGATGCTTATCATCAGAACAATCACTATTATCAATGAGGCATAGCATTTACATATAACTTTCGCTAAAGTGATATATAATCTTTGTCTAATTATAACTATCATCGTTCTTTTTCTTTTTTTTTTTGCCCATTATAACTATCTTCGTTCAGTCTCTTCAAGCATATTTCATTCTGATCTTTATAATTTCATCGTACAATTATCACATTGTCATTATCATCATGCTTAAGTTCAATTGTTATATGTTAAGGATGGATAAAAAATTTAGAATGGATTATGTTATCATGGTCACCAACTCTCCATAAGCTTGTGAAAACTTTTATAATTAGTCCATCTGTAGCTATGGAACAAAAAGTATATGTCATTTTCCCTAAAATACCTATTTTTAATAAATATATTAAATACTCTATACAATATAAAGTCAGTAGAGAAATTATAAAATTAATAAAAATAAATAAAATTTGGAAAAAATCAATTAACTAATTTCAGAATTTGAAAATTCCTGTTAAAATGTGTCGTTACCTACTCGTCATTTGGTGTAAATGTGTAATACATAATTAATGAAGTGTAATAAAGGAGCCGATTTAGAATTGTAATACTTACGGGGTACTTGTATGGAATTTTCCCGATAAAGTCAAGTATGAAAAAATCTCCAAAATATGGAGGGAGTAATTCCTCGGATGAATTGGTTTGCGCGATTTGTTGTTACTTTAAGCTGCAGGGCAAGTTAAATCCGTTCCACGATTTTTGAGGCGTTTGGTTGGTGATCAAATCGCGGGCCCGAGTGAGGAAGCCTGGGCAGTGTAACTTGCAATGAGGCCTGAGATCTTGTTATTTGGAGATTCGATAACGGAGCAATCCTTCCGACCTAGTGGATGGGGTGCTTCTCTAGCCAACTCCTATTCTCGCAAGGTTGTTTTTCTTCTCTTTTCTTATTTTTTTTCTCATTTGTCCCTGTCCTCATCAGGGATCCAAAATTGCCTCCTGGATATGCTTTATAAATTAATAATCTTTCATATTCTCTCATTGCGAAGGCCGATGTTCTCATGCGTGGATATGGTGGATACAACACCAGATGGGCTTTGTTCTTGTTGCATCACATATTCCCTCTGGTAATTTGCTATCTTTATCTTTGTTTCTTCACTAATATGTATGCTTACATCATACATCCAGCTGTTATACATGTCTATGGCTAGGCATTGATCCTTTTGCCTTATATGTGGATCATTCAGCTGCCGTTATTGGTCTGTACTAAAATCACTTAACTCAAAGTAGCATACAGGCAATTGTCCATCTTTGGATGCTTAATATGGACGATCCTCTGGTTTTTTCTTTTGTGTGTGTGTATCTATATATATATATATATATATATATATATATATTTTTTTTTTTGGGGGGGGGGGGGTG
>QFDD01005512.1:0-17340 GCA_006871305.1 Vachellia collinsii | reverse complement strand
TCAGTTTTATAAATCAAATCAGCTAAATTAGTTTAGAAAATTGAGCTTCTTTAATTTTATTAACAAAAATCAACTTATCCTTTTATTAATAATCGGATAATAATTTCCAGTACATGCAACATTTTAAACCACAGTTGGTGCCATTAGACCCAAGAGTCTATGGTGCCTCTCAATATTTTTGCCCTCATATCAAGAAATACAATTAGTATGACAGTTGTTTTCTCACAATCTACCTTTAATTCGTTTTGTTATAATAAAAAAAACAAGAATAAAAAGATCAAGTGGGACTTGCAAATGGTGCATTAAGATTATAAATGCAAACGTAGGACCCACCTAATTTTTTTTAAGAAAAATGGAATGGATAAATGCAAATACAGGATTCTCTGTTAAAGGAATCTTCTAATCTAAATCTAAATCCAAATCTAAATTAAAAGGATCCAAAGAAAAGTTTACCAGATGGTCTAGTCTCGTGACTGATTCTAACTACCAAGGTTGCTCCTTTCTTCCCTTCTCGTATCTTCTCTCGTCTTTTAATAGGACGAAGCAAGAGTCCAGTAAAGGCTTTCTTGGTCAGCTCGCCGCCGTCTCCTCTGTGTTTCAGATTCGTGTCTCTCTTTCATTGCATTTGCATCGTCATCAGAAGCTCCTCCACCTCAATCTACAAGAAGCAACCACTCTGCCTCCTTCAGACAGAGACACGCCTTGATCTGCAATTCACTTCTGCTTCTGATTCTAATTTATTTTTTTTTTTGCCCTCTCTTTCTCTTTTGCATTGAAAAACGCCTCCTTTCTTTACTCCAATGGCTTATGTAGATCACGCCTTCTCCATTACGGACGACGATCTCATGGAGACTTCTTACATCATCCACAACAAGCCTCCCATCAAGGAGATCGCCCTTGCCGTTTCCCTCCTCGTCTTTGGAACCCTAGGCATCGTCATCGGCTCTCTCATGGCCTACAAGCACATCGGCGGCGACTCTTCTCACGGTACCCTTCTTGTTTTCCTTTCTCTTTCTAGATTTCTGTTCTCGTTCCGAATTTCGCCCCCCCTGGAAATTCTTTATCCAGTTGGGGTGCTAGTGAATCTTTTCGTCAATTGAGCTGAAGTTTCTAATCAGAACTTCTGTAATTTTTCCTTTTCTTTAAACAAAATTGTCATTTAGTGGAAAATAAACCCTAACTTGAAGCTAGGTTTTTCGCGGAGTTTTCGCTTCTCAGGCGTTTGACTGGTTGGTATAATTGAAAACTTGGCTTGTTCATTTAAACTTCACCTGATCTTGAGAATGTCAGCTTCATTGGAATATCTATCAATTTCTGTTATGGATCTATGGCCTCTGTTGCTGATTAACCGGTTAAATAGAAGTGAAATTTTTGTAAAAGAACCATGATTTCTTTTCATAAAATAGAGGAAATTTTCTTTCTTTGTTTTTTATCACCGCTTGTGATTTACTGGAAATTCACTTGACCAGAACTTGGGTTTCGCCAACTTTTTATGTCTAACTGGGTATCGGCTTTCTTGTTATTGAATGGGTTTGTTGATTTGAATGTGTGTTGAATTATTGATAGGACTGTTCTTTGCTATACTGGGAATGGTATTGTTCATTCCTGGTTTCTATTACACACGGATTGCATATTACGCTTACAAGGGATACAAAGGCTTCTCATTCTCAAACATACCTCCTGTTTAGAAGGCAGGCTGGCTCTGTTCTTTAGGTCAAGTTCAGATAGCATCCTCTCATGTACAGGTCTATCCTTGGTTGTTCATTCCTCTTTCTCTTTGTTTTTTTCCTTTTTGTTTGTGGGAGAGATATATTGTATTTAGATTTCAGTTGCTTTCAAGTCTGATGAACAATAAAGACTATGGTTTGTACATTTCACTGTTTTTATCAGTACATTACGATTAGTTCAGTTTGCTACATTTAAACAGTTCTATTGGGATTTGTTGGGCACAGTTATCTTTCTTATAAGTTTATCTTAGCAATCTTGGCCCTGCTCATAGAATTGATTTTATCTTGGTAACAGCATCCCTCGTTATGATTTATAAGTAAAGATAGAAGCACTTGATTGAGCACTTGATTCATAGGGTTAGTGGGTCTAATTGAGGATTTAGTTCTTGATTAATGTATCATGCAATTTATGTAGTCCACCCCACCCAGTGGGACAAAGCATGTTATTGTTGTAAGACTAATTGAGAATAAGTCTTCCAATATAATTCCCCATGCACAAAGTTTGAGCTTTCAACACAGAATAATTATATTCCATTTTACAAATATGATTCAATATTCAATACCATCTTTCTAATGAATTTGAGGTATCTCCAGTCTCAACCAAAGAAAAGCTATCCCACAGTCATGAACTACTATCTTATATTTCCCTTCAAGTTTTGAATAGACTTATTTTACTTCTTTTTTGAATGAATCAAATTTATTTATTTTTAATATAATTGAAACCATCCTGATTCTCTGAGAATCAGCTTACACAATTGACAACTCCTGCATAAAGTAGGCAGTCACCTTATATCTTTCTCTCTCAATTCTTTTTAAAAGTAACAGCTATTAAATTATGTAAAATAAATTGTTGGTTAAAATTCGTTAAAAGTAATAAATATATAAGAGATATAATTTTTTTTATAATATACTCTTATTTGTAAAGATGGTATGTGAGAGAGAGAGTGAATGAAAAAAGAGAAAGAAGAGACTTATAAAAGAGATGAGAGGGAGGGAGGTGAGTAAAAGTAAAAATGAAATAAAAAATATTAAGTTTTTATATAAATTCAATTTGTTTCTTATACCGGAGGGGGTACTATTTATTTGCATCCATTAACTTACTAGCGCGCTTCAGATCAGACATTTTTGAGAGCGGTGTGTTGTGTTGCAACCTAATTTAATTAAGTGCATTAAATTATTAAATAAATGCTTCTATCCATAGGGATAAAGTGCATTATTATTATTATTATTATTTTTTAATACACAAATGGAGCTCTTACATATTGAAGGACTAAATTGCATCCTCACTCACATTTCACAATATTCATCTTGATCCTAACAGTGATTGTTTAGTACTTCGGATTTTTTTATCTTGAAATTTGAACTTAATTCTTATTTTTTTTCATAACGACTTATTGATTTCCTTTCGAAAGTAAAATTGCTTGAAGTATATCATATTATGGGGAAAAAGATATGATAAATGCATTGATAGAAGTGTTTATATGGCATATATAAATGTAGGAAGTTTTCACCATCATCATTTTTTTATTTAAAAGGATTGTGTATACTGCAATTAAACTTGATAAAATAGTATAATTTACTGCCAACTGTAAATTCAGAGGAAAATATACACACTGTGGATAAGAAAGTTGAGATACATTATATTAGGGAAAATTGTAAATAACTCAATGTTTTGTACATAAATTTACAACCAAGCTATTTGCACTGAATGAGCTGGAACTGTATAACTTACATTACAGAACCATCAAAATCCCTGAAGGCAAACTACACAACTATTATCCAAAACTGGGGTCCTGATCACAGTCCATGTTGAGCTTTCACTATCCCTTCAATTTCTTCTGGCCAACGGCTTTAACTGTACTGAGTATTCAGCAAGTAACCCCACAAAATGGACCCAATCTCTTTCAATGAGCACAGAAACACCGCCATTTCTGCCACGTCTGTGATCCTATGGTGTAGTTGACATCAATTTTCGATCACGTGATGAAATGTTCGCTTGTCCCCTTGTTTCACCTTTTCCTGTAAATAAATCAATTAACGAGTTTTTCCTCTGGCCAAGGAAAACAGACATTTATTTGTGTGTTTTAGTCTTGGCACATTTTATAGGGTTATACATTCTCCTGATACGGGGATGGAAGGGTACAATCCGTAAATTCAGCACGGGTATGGAAGATTTTGATACTCTAGCTTCAAATGTGATAACCTAACACTACATTGCAGGGACATCGGATGCACAGGGGCAATAGGACATATCAACAATATTTGGTCTCCATAAACACTGACCTTCATCTTTTCCTGCTTTCCTTCTGCTGCGCCACAGAAGCCGAATAGGTGTCCCTGAAAAACCAGCATCTGTACGCAGTTGCTTCTCCATATAACGGCGATAAGTCTCAGGAAAAAGTTTTGCATCGTTGACAAAGAAAACAAATGTAGGTGGCCTTATAGCAGCCTGCAAGGGGACAATAAGGAGTTCATGACTGGGAGAGCACTAATTACTTCATCGATAAGATTTCACCAGCAAAATTATATTTTTTTTTATCGTCCTCAGAGCTGTTAATGGTGATAGGTGGTATCCAACAAGAGCCATAAAAAGACAGAACACATACAATAAAATCTGCATGATAAAAATACCTGAGTACAATAGTAAACTCGTCCTCGTTTTCCACCTCGTGTCCTGGGGGGTGGTTTAAAAGCCACTGCTTCCTGCACTACTTGATTCAGTATAGAAGTACCAAGTCGTCTTGATCTCTCCTTTTCAACTGCACTAGCAGCTACAATAATCCTTCATCCAGAACAACAATAAGAAATCAGCTATTCACTAAGGATAAACTGCAATGAAAATAGCATACCCTTCTACTGTTTGAATGAGAGACAAACAACTTTTAAGTTATTTACCAAACTTATAGCATGCAACGTGAAAATGACTGAGATTATAGCCAAAAAAATCTGAAATTTTGGAAGGCAACCGCAGGGGATTCAAAGCAGATGTTAGTAGGGAGCATAAATGTGTGTGAATAATTTTTGAGTCAGAACATACTTGTCAACACTATGACCAGCTATTGCAGTAGAATAAACAATGGGAGCCCAGTTAAGTAAACGGAGCTTCTCTCTGACATCTTGTTCATAGTATGTTGCAGTCTGCTGGTTTTTATCTGGTATTGTATCCCACTTGTTTACAACTATCACACAACCTTTCCCTTCTCCTTCTATCCTCTCAGCTATCTTGCAGTCCTTGAACAAACATGAAAAATGAAGTTTGTTAGAAAAACTAAATTAAGAATTATGGAACAGTTTACACGACTGGCATCCTACTTTTGACATCATCAACATGCCATCAATTTACAGAGTTTTAGAAGGAATTGGATATTTTGACTGTTTATATGAGTATAGGCATTGATAGAAAAAACAATATTTCCAATGAGGAGACAAACTCAGGAACCAGAAATCAGTAGACTATGTTGAACGTACCTGTTCCGTGATACAAGCCATAGCCTCAATGACAAGAGCAACAACATCGGAGCGGCGAATAGCACGAAATGCTCTATTCACTGACAGAGCCTCTGTCGTACTGCCTGCTGAGGCTACAGCTGCCCTTTTCCTGATTCCAGCAGTATCAATAAGGCGAAACTTCTGGAGAAAAAGCAATGTAGAGTTATAGAATTCCAAAAGCCTTTACATTGCTAGATGATTTCCAATTATGACAAACATAACATAAACCCTGTCTCATCTAGTTTTGGTACACAAGTAGCAAACCATTTCAATCAACAAAGTTGAATCGCACCAGTAAACAAGCACATCAAGGTATTATCAAAGAAAAATTCCAGAGTCAAACCTGGCCATCTGCTCCAGTAAACTCAGTATCTATAGCATCACGGGTGGTGCCACTGATGGGGCTGACTATTGTTCTGTCCTCACCAATTAATGCATTCAAAATACTGCTTTTACCAACATTAGGTCTACCCACAATTGACATTGCAGGAACGTAATCTTCTTCATCAAGACTCTCTGATTCCTATAAATAGCATTGATGGCAAATAATCAATTAAAAATCTGAAGTTACTGAAACAAAACGAAAATATTTCTGTAGCATGTTGGCCAAGATGCCAATAAAGAGGAGGAGAGCTTTCAAGTCAATGCAATGATTTATCATTGGTGCACCAAGGAGCTTGCTTATGATGCAAATACCACCTAAGTTTACCCTTTTGACAAGAAAACAATCAGAAGAGAGATCAACTTGAGGTCCACAAACCTCAATTTTCTCCAGCCCTGAACATACAAGGTCAAGAAGCACTCCAGTTCCTGTCCCTGATATAGCTGAAACAGGAATCGGTTCAAACCTGGTAGCGATTATGGAAACCATTCTGTTAGCTACAAACTGAGAAACTTAAGAATACATCAAAATTCATATCTGCCAAATTAACAACAGGATTAAAGAACTCCATGTTCCCATCTTTTTGCAACAAAAAGCTTTCCTTAAATAGGTGGGTTTGAACTATCAAAGGGTAAAAGGAAGGCCTCGTAAATAATAATGTATGAGGGATATTCTGGAGTGATTGGCCATTGTCATCAGGATAAAAGACAAAATATTTTTCTAACTAATATGAAAGACGGTTATGGTGTCTTGATCACATACATATATAGGACTAAACAACTTTGATCCACCTTGGGCTCAGTGAAAATTTCCTTCTTTTAATTAGTCCTGGAATTGGAATATTGTAACATGGGGAAACAGGTAGTTCTATAGAGTCAAAAACAAAGGGAGTAACACTCAATTCAAGCTCAACATGGTACTTTTAATATCATAACCATAAACTCAACGTCAAAACCAAACATATTGTAGATGAAAGTATGATTAGTCATAAATATGCATGTCCAGACAATATCAAAATAGGTGCAGATTTGTCAAATAGGTTAGGTGTCATGAACTCATATGATCATGTAAGAGAGGGTTTATGCCCATTCAGGCATGACCTAAGAAATTTAAGGCAACTTACCCAAGGGACCAAAATTCGGATGCCTGTATAATTCCTTTTCGTGGAGATTCACACTTGTTAACTGCAAGAATGACACTTTTATGGGAGTAGTTCTTACGTAACCAATCAGAAATCTCCACATCAGCTGCCATTAGGCCTGCCTGTTCAGTATAACCAGTGCTCATGTTTCAGATCATGGATAGTCTTACTTATTGTTCAGACAATCAATATGAATTAATCAATAAACCCAAAAAACCAAAAATGATGAATCAATCCAATCATACTTATTAACGTATAAAAAAAAATTGATGCTGAACTTTATTTGCTTACTACTATGTTATGCTAGTTTGATGTACCGTATAGAACTCTTTGCAAATGGTACAATCAAAAGACACCAAAATAGTAAAGAATTTCTACAAAGCTGGACCCAACGTGCGGGAAAGAATGAAAGGGAAAGAAAAGCAAGATATTGCTATGGAGGAGAAACTTAAAGCAAGAAATTCTTGATATAATCAATACCTGGCCATCAACCAGGAAAATAATAACAGATGATTCTTCCACAGCTGCAGCAGCCTGTCTCTCAATCATTGATGGCATCCTGGCAACAGCTGCCTCTCTGGAGGCCAGTGGAATACCATCCATGCCAACGGTAGTAGAAATTGCCAGCTCCTCCATAACACCAGCTTGTGATTTTGAAAGGGTGAGAACTCCACCTGTGTCCACTACCATGAATTCATGGTCTCCCCAAAACGATCTACCATATAGGCGATCCCTAGTAACCCCAGGTTCATCAACCACAATGGCCTTGTTTCCCTATAAGTTCAGGGGAAAGAAGACAGCTTTCATAATGAGTCAGACAATGAAAGATGAAGTCCAAAAAATGATTCCTTACAAATGAAAATTATTGAATCTGTTGAAAAATAGAAGTTAGAAGAAGCATTCAATACCCCAACAAGACGATTAAACAAAGCTGATTTGCCAACATTTGGCCTCCCAACAATTGCAACCCTTGGCAGAAGATCGTCAGGGACCTGCCAGTCAAGGTGGAACAAGGTTTAGCAAGTAGCCCTGGTTTATTTCAACATCCTCACAAGGACATGTCCTAACCAACAACCAATCAAATACCGCCTGCTTAAATGTGAGCGTTCCACTCGAAATTTTTTGGTATTTTGAGTTCTTTTAAAATGTGCGAAACACTTCATATACACATCATGCTAGAGACAATATATCATCATCGTGTCTCTCCCACATTTGTGCAAGTAATATACCAACTTACGTTACTTGCTCTGCTTCTACTCTTCTTCTGCATTTGAGCTGTTTCCTTGGGGTCGTCCTTCTCATCTTCTGAAATCAATAAACACAAAAGAAGATTTATGACTAGAAAAGAGAATTAAAGAAAAACTAGCACTTATCAGGTGAGGATTCCTAAGCAAACACGATGGCCATCCGTTCAGGCGAATAAAACAAAAAAGACTCTGATAGTGTATTGTTCTCAGTTTAATCGGTGTACAATTCATTAATTCCTTTTGAATGCAAATAAAAAGCCATATTTTCAACAACTTGAGCTCAAATTACTCACCAATTGTCAAAACGCGAGACAAATATTTAGAGTACTCTCGGACTGCGTCCTTCGCTTCTTGCTCAAGCATGCTGACATCAACATCATTATTGCCGCTGTCAAGATAGTCTCCTTCATCTCTGTCCTCAAAATCCTCAAGCCCCTCTTCAGAGTCGGGACGGCTACTGCCTGAGAACTGACGGGCGCAACACGGCGGGGTGGAGGGGGTGAAATTCCGGCGAGAGGTAAAGTAGGAATCTTGGTGAGAAAAAGAGGAGCTTGACAGGGAAAGGACAGGAAGCGTGGAGGGGAAGAGAGGATGAGTGATGGGGATAGTGAAAATGGGGTTTACGGTTTTAGAGAGAGTGTAGGAGATGGGCGTGGGAGCGTGAAGTTGATGAAGAGCAAGCATTGCAGAAGCTCTATAGTTGGAACTGTCAGATAGAGAGATTTGGCGGCAGCACAGATGGCGGGGTAGTATCAGTATTCCTCATTCGTCAATCCTTTTCCTTGGCGTACGCGTTTATCCATCCGCTTTAAACTTCACGCTTGTTGCTTCTTTCACAGTTCTGACTTCCGAGTTCTGATCTAATTTAAGGGGCTTTAGCCTTTGTCCAAAGTGCGTGCAACTTGAAAACTAATGAAAAAATACCTATAACAGAGATAAAAATGACCGTTAAGTAAGAATTAATACCATGTAAATATGTAAAAATAACGTGGAACTCAGTATAGAAAGTAGTGTTAACAGTTCTAACAATTTTGCTCATATGTTGAATATTCATAAATAAAAAATTATGAGCTGCTAAATGTACTTTCAATAAAAATTAGGGATGTCTTTACATCTTAACCCTTGTAGTTTTAATTAATAATGTAGTTGAACTTTTCATTATTGCAAGTTTTTTTGTTTAAAATGTTACTACCTATATTTGTATTTAGACTTGGATATGAGCTTCATACCATTATTAACTTGACAAAATTATTAAATATGGGGACTAAACTTAAAACTAGTGCTCCATTATTCTTTTGCTGATCATTACTTGTATTGAATGGAGGGTTTCTAAGTCAGCTTTGAACATCAAAGCCTAACCATAAGAATCAGAATTACTGCGAAAAATGAAGCAGCAAAATCAAATCAAATCCATCTAAAAAGACTGAAGAACTAATCTTTTGTTTAGTCTATAAATTTTCATATTGTAAGCAGTTGAAAGATGAATGACAGAGCAAATCTAAAAGGTTTTTCCAGGTAGATGATTTCTTATAAAGTTAACTGACTACTAACAGCTTCAAGTGCTTATCAACAGTTGCCCAGTTTATTGATAAATATTTGTTTCTATCAACTCTCTCTCTCTCTTCAATGTTCTTAAGCACATTGAAAGTTCTATTTGGTTTCTAAATACCTTAAGTTACATTTTCATATTTGAAATCCTTCTTATTCCTGACTTGACTCTCCATTCAACTTGTTGCCAAGCCTGAGCATTTATCAACAAGCTACCAAAACCCATTGGGTTTAGGGGTATAAAATGTGTCATTTATTACACTAGATTCAGAATTCAATCCCCAAACTATGCACTGTATTCTAAAACTCAAACTCAGAAAAAAACCTCTAAGCTATTCCCTCACAAACACTAAAAAAAATATTCCCTCGGTCCTTTCTATAAACAATAACAACAACCCAAATTAATGAAAACGAGCTACCAATTAGAATTAGTAAAAAGGAATGGATGTATAAGAGATACAACTTTGTTTTTTTTAGATATGCCTTTATTTTTGAAGATTGTGTGTGAGAGAAGGAATAAGTGGAGAAAAAGATGATAAAAAATGAGGGAAAGAAAAAGATAAGATAGACATACAATTAATAAAAAAATAAATATGAAAAAGTGCTTTGAATCTTTCTTTTGCTAAAGCACAGGCATCCTCCATTAAAGAAAATTTTATTTGGGGTGCCGCCGGCGTTAAGTATTAAATATGGATACATTTTTTAATAGAATTCAAACATTGATCTATAACGTTGCGAAGAATTAACTCTTCTGCTATATCCAATTCATATTAGTATCATGTATTAAATTTTTATACAAAGTGAAATTGCTGATTATGTATAACTAAGTCCATAAAAGATGATGTTGTTTATAATTAGGACAAGAGTTACTTCTATTTTTCAATGCGTATCATATTGAGACAACTTGTTGTTGTATCCAAAGCATAAAATTCTGAAACAATTTAGTAAATTAGTGGATTTTTCCAGCTCCTCTACAATGTTGTGATACATCCTGTTGGCAGCAACATCTGCAAGTAAACAATTAACCCGAGTCGCGTTTGAGGACACTGTCCTTAAGAGCTATTCCGCGACTACCGGCAAAGTAAGTTGCGGCACTCCCGAGGATTAAACGGATTCTTCCTGTAAGGATACAGGGATACAAAACTAGCAGAAGGTAACAGAACTCAGCAAGGTATAAGATAATACAAGAGGAGGAGGAGAGGAGCACAAAGCTCTCATGTTATCTTGAACCTCTCATTTGAAGCCTTTATATAGGCCATACACTTCATAGATGTTGGGCTCCTTAAAAACCACATAATTACCAATTTAATTGCCTTATATTCATTTAACATTATGGAGCAATCGGTTTTCATCTTTGGTATTAAAAGCATTTAAAGAAAACCATTTAAAAGCATATTAAGTACACATTCAATTTCCATAACATACATGCACATTTCTCAATATAATAAAACATGTTAAAAACTATTAAATGTCAATTTCAAATTGCTTTTATTTCCAAAACGTTTTCATTTTTATAATTGCATTTCCAGCAAGTATTCTATGCCCAGTCCGTGTTTAACTTGCGCACAAAGGGGTAGGGAAAATTGCCGGATTTGTCTCCGGTGACCCTTTGTCGTGGCTAAACATGCTCCTCCTCTTAGCCCATTTACTAGTACAAGATTACACATTGTATATTTACTTGGATCTCACAATCCCAAGTAATGTAGGACTCTTCCTTTGACACACCCACACACACTATTTACAACACTTGTGAGGTTATCTTATGATCACCAATGACTACTTACTCCTATAATACTTGAGCAAACTCAGATTATAGAAATCTTAAGTGAGTCGTTGCATTACAAGCATGCACGTGAAAAACTCGAAATATTCATAATGACACCAAAACCCTAAATTTAATACTAACGAAAATTCTGACCGAAATTCTCGAGGATATTTGAAAACTGGATATAGGTCAAATTGATCAATCCATACTTACGTTAAGCATACTTTGTTTCATATAAATCAATTTATTTATAACAAGTTGTGTGAGTACATTTTATTTTGCTTTTAAAAAATTATCTGTGGTACATATATGGGAATGTTCAGTTTAATATATATTTGAGTGGTGTATCGGAATGGGCATAACCTATATATTTGAATAATTGATAATATAAATATTATTAGAGAAGTTAAGTTTCGCAAGCAAAAACTCAAATTAAATCTGCTTCATTAATACCATTAAAAAAAAATCTGTCTCATTAATTAATATATTACATAAATTCAAAACCATATATTATCATTTATTATCATTATTATCATTTACCGATTAGATATGCGATATTAATATAATATCACAATATTTAATATCCTATTTACTCCCCAAATCTGCAAGTTCGATTATCCACTAGATTACTTTACAGTACAACATCCGATGATCGATTACAGTTTAATTAAGTATACAAATAAATTATTTATTGAATAAAAAAAAGGAAAATATAAATTGATTCAAGCGTTCATTTATTCATTCTGTACCATCGATCAAATTCAAACCCATAATAAACGGATTAATTTACATGTAAATTTCCTTTTACCACCTTCCTTGTGCGATAGAATTCTGAGATCCTTTTCATATACTAACAAGCTGTATTGCCCATTTATTTGTATATCTTCCATATACAATCATCATATAATAGTTAAGGGATAAAAAAAAATCAAATACAATGGATAAGATTCTTCCGATTTTATTATATATATAAAAAAGATTGTTCCGATTTTCAAACAAAAATAATTAAACTCTCTCTCTCTCTCTCTCTATATATATATATATATATATGGCTTTTAAGTTATCAGAGAGAATGTGATGTGATGATATATTAGAAGGCTCCATGGCTGAAACGGCGAGGATGATGGCAACAGCGATGTTGGTGATGGTGGTGGTGGCGGCTTCTCTGTATTTAAGTCATACATATTCTGATTCTGATGCTGGTTTCGTCCATGACACCATTTCTTCTCACAACATCGTCATCTTCTCCAAATCCTATTGCATGTATGTATCAATTATTACTATTATTATTATTATTATCATCCTACGTACCCCCTCATATAGTCATTCATGCTTATTTATTAATTTTGTCCATTTAATTAATATTTGAATGTGATTCTCTATTCTCTCTCTCTCTCAAAAAGGTTAACATGTAAATTAGCAACAATATCATCTATAAATTTTTTTTTCAATGTAACCCTGAACATGTTAAAATAGAGTAACGTTACCCTTTTACCATTACTTAATAGATAAATATCAGTTTTTTAAGTTGATGGGATAACATTACTGTGTTTCAAAACTTTTAGAACAACATTAAGGAAAAAAAAAGGTTTTTTTATGTAGCATTGTTTTTAAGCAAAATTTAAAACAGATTTAATGAGTTAAGAAGGAGGGGACAGTTTTTGCAAGATCATATGGTTCAAATTATTGTAACTAAAATATCATTGTTGCCACAGTTTTCACTTTTTGTAAAACGACACCAAGAAAAATCTCTTTTTATAGGTTTTAATTAGATGATTAATTATTATATTGTCATATTATCTGTTTATGAAAATGTAATTAAGACATTGTTGTTTTTATTCAGGTGGTGTTTATTGATACCATCCTATAATCATTTGGACGTGGTATTAATTATTAAACATGTTCTTATTATTAGGTATTTATTATAATTTATTAGATTGATGGTGATAAATTCTCAGGTACAGTAGAAGAGCAAAAGCTGTTTTCGAATATTTGAAACAAAAACCACATATCGTTGAACTTGATCAAAGAGGTACGCTTAGATTGATTCTTTTTAATGTGCTACAATAATACTACCCCATCTCCTTAATATAATAATAGATTAACTTTTTCTGTAGAGATTAATATTCATGAACTTATATTTAATCTAATGATATTACCCCACCTCATTAATATAAGAGTCCATTTACTTTTTTTTTTTTTGTGGAGATTAAGAAAATTAATTTTTCTACCAACAGATTAAGTTAAATGCATTACTTTAAAGTATTGATAATTATAATTTTTTTAAAGGGTAAAGGTCTAAATTCACCCCGGAAGTTTCCACTCATAAGCGTTGAGTATTCAGAAGTTTTTTATGGCTCAATTTTGCCCTGAAAGTTTCCATAACGTATCAGTTTTGCCCTGACCGTTAATCAACGTTAACTTTGATCGTTAACTGATATGTGACACTCTAATAAGCCTCATATCGCCACGTGGTACTAAATATGGAGCGTCACGTATTAGTTAACGATCAAAGTTAATGTTGACTAACGGTCAGGGTAAAATTGATATGTTTTGCAAACTTCCGGGATAAAATTGAACTAACAAAAACTTTCGGATATCCAATGCCTCTAAGTGAAAACTTCTAGAATGAATTTGACCCTTTACCCTTTTTTAAAATTAATTTACTTAACTTAAAAACTGATATATTATATAATAAAACACATAATAATTCTTTTTGAGCAATGTAATAATGCAGACTCTTTAATCTCTTAAGAAAAATCAATTGACTATTATATTAATAACTTAAAGTAATAGTAGGTATGAATTAAAAAAAATGTGTTGGAACCGTTTGGTTCAATGAACACGGATCACCTCCTCAAGTCTTTACCTAAACATGAGGCTATGGATGTGTTCAACTCTCTGTGAATGTGATAACCATGCAAAGTTTGGTTGAAGGAGGACAAAAGGATGAAAGTAAATTAGAATGTGATAACAAAATTAGATTTATTATTTAAAAAATAAGTCAATTTTTCATAATTCATGAACAATAATTTAGATGTTCCATTTTGATAAAAAAAAAAACTGCTTGAAGGGCATTTATATTTCTATATATTTATAAGGTACACTTCAAAAAATCTAATTTGGTGCATATATCACTTGCAATGTTGTAGATGATGGGTGGAAAATTCAAAGTAAATTGAGCAAAATTGTTGGGAGCCACACTGTGCCACAAGTATTCATCAATGGAAAGTATATTGGAGGTTCTGATGGTAAGGCAATATATATATATATATATATATATTCTTCTGTCTCAAAATTTTTCTTGCAATATATCTCTTCCTATGGAAGTAATAGAAGAGCAAGAGAGAAAGTTAGTTAAATCGTCTCAAATTTTAAAAGTACATTTAATAGAATTTATTAACAAGATCAAATTCTTAGTTAGTCAAGGAACATCAAAACAAATTATACACTTTAGAAAAAAAAAATTACTTTTGACAAAATGTTTGATATCAAAAATTCCATATTCTAAAAAGATTTCAATTCAAGTATATATACATTTTATGTATATAAATATATCAAATCATTTTAACCAATAAAATTTTTAAACAGAAATTTTTTATCAATTTTTTAGATGTTGTTAAAAGGTAGTTGTGGGATAACAATCAATTTTCATATATAAAATCATCCTATTTGTACCTTCAAATTTCATTCTTTTTTTTTTCTATTTCATTATATTTTGAGTTGGCATTAAGATTTGCTTATTATTCTTAAATTTAATTTCAGATACCATCGTGGCCTACCAGAGTGGTGAATTGGCTAGGCTTCTGGGAATAACTGAGTGCAAGGATTGTGATGATAATGATCTTTGAATTATTGGTTCATTATATTATAATGCCAAATTATGTACCATAAAGTTGTAGTGCTTAATTGTTTATATTAGATTAAATTTCCATGCCATATTAATGCTTTTGGTTTTCTATTCCTCCAAATGTTATCACACATGAATATTGCTCCACTCTCTTTCTTGCGGAATTTATGATTTTATCCAATAAAAATTTTGTACCATCCCAAAGATAAATAGAGCTTACGAATGTTTGGCTATCATTTAGTCAAAATCATGAATCTTTACAGTAAATTATTAAAATTAAAATTGTATTTTAGATAAATAATCCAAATTAAAATTGATTAGCGATTATTCTATTAATTTTTTATGGACTCATGAGCCTTGACTCAAATTTTTAACTGTTGGTTCTCGCTCAGCATCCAAAATTAGTTAATTATATAATTTTTTTGGTATACATTTTGCATCTCATAATGTTTGCACAAAATAAAAAAAAATAATAATTAACTAATCAATTGATCATTTTCTCCTTTTCACTCTAAACCAACACATTTCTCTAGTACGTGTATTAACCTCGATTATAATAAAATTTAATATTTTTAATAAAACACGTACCCTTGCCTTAAATATTCTTTTAAACGTATCATTAGAGTATATTGAGATCTTAATAGAACAAAGATTAAGACATTAATTACAAAATTAATTTTTACTTGAAATTTTGAAGTGATAGTATTTTTCAAAGACATGAGAGGAAATCCAAAAGATAAGTAGAGACATCAATCTTATGGCAAATTGGTTTGTGAAAAAAGGTTCTTAATGAAGCTGTTGGACTGTAGATTCTCATTCTAGAGTTGTTGATCGGTATTGTAGCATCTAATGTTGGGTTTTTAGCTTTTATTTTATTTATTTATTGGGTAAGATTCAAGTATTCCCGTATTTGATTTGTAATAGCTCTTCTGATGATGTCTTTGCACTTACGTTCAAATTTGAGACCTCATTTTAAAAAACTCATTTTATTAGGAGCAACACCGGAATGTACTTATAGATAATTTACTAATACTATTTTCATACCGACAACAGGATTTGAATATGCGATCTTGTGGGGCATGAGTTAACTTCTTACTAATTAGACTAACATTTTTATTTAAGATACTATTAAAAATTAAACATGAACACTTTTGTTGGATATTCAAACTTTAATTTGTTATATATTGTATGTGACTGGCTCATTCAACTAGGTACAACTTATGTTAAAAAAAAAAAGATGAATCATGTGAAGACATTGATGATTTAATTGACTATGGGCCAGACCCGTAGACTATGGGCTTATATTGGGCCTGCATTACAATCTTAGGTCCACTCTCCATGATTGTCATTCATGTGCAAGTTTTCTTGGTGCATCGGAGGTGAGCCATGGCATCTGCCAAAATGGTGAAGCATGGAGTTGCAGAAACACGGAGTAAAAGGAAGAGGAAATCAAAGTCTCCCACAAGCAGCCTTCAACTTCGATGTGATGACACCAATACTATCTTCGCTTTGTTACTCGCTTCCCTCTCTCAACCTCGCAAACCCAACTCTCTTTCCTTAGTCAAGAAATGCTTAAGCAAAATTCGCACTTCTCTTCTCTCTGAGATCCATTTCAGACCCATTCTTGCATTGCTTCCAGCTCTTCTCAACTCCAAGTAAGCTTCCTATTCCTCTCTGTTCGAATTTGTGCTTCGCTGCCTTTAAAAAACGCGCCGAATTGTGTTTGAGTGGTTCTTTTGTATGAGTGTATTTATATGTTTCGTTTTGGTTGTTTGGGGTTTCACTCTTTCGGTTTGCACTTTGCAGGTATCCTGAAATCGCCTGCCGCGGTGCTGAAATTGTGGGCGCCTCTTCCCTTGCTTCTTTTGACATGAACAAAGAAATTGCGTTTGATTGTGAAACTTTGAAGGGTCTAATCTCGCTGTTGGGGAGTTCGAAGAGAAAGGTTTTGTTGTCTGCCTGCAATGCTGTATTGGACTTGTCTATCACCACTTTTGGGCAACGGCAGCTGCTGAAATTTTCTGCCTTGGAAAAACTCATGTAAGCATTAACAATTATGACCATTCTTTTTCTTTTTTTAATTGGCTATATTCCTAAGCTCCTATATGTGAAACTGGGCCACTGGCTCTGGTTGATTTTCAATCGGCAACTGGCCCTTGGCAGGAATTGCTGTTTTTTTGTTTTTTTTTTT
>QFDD01005511.1:0-15742 GCA_006871305.1 Vachellia collinsii | reverse complement strand
CCTTTTTCGAGTTACAAGTAGGTTTTTTTCCAACACAAAAAAGCTTCTTTCTTGATACTGCTATATCCTTCTTGTTTCTTCATTTCAGCTGCAATGGGGGACACAAGGAAGTACATTTCACAGCAGGAGCTTAGAGAGCATAACAGAAGAGGGGATCTATGGATCTCTATACAGGGCAAGGTGTACGACGTCTCCGATTGGGCAAATCACCACCCAGGAGGTGAGCTTCCTCTCATCAATCTCGCTGGTCAAGACGTCACCGACGCCTTCTTAGCCTACCATCCCGCCACTGCATGGCAATACCTGGACAAGTTGTTCACCGGATATTACCTCCAGGACTACTCTGTCTCTGAGGTATCCCAAGACTATCGGAGGCTTGTTTCGGAATTATCCAAAATGGGTTTATTCGAAAGCAAAGGACACGGTGTGTGTTTCTCACTCTGTTTCATAGCATTTCTGTTATGTGTGAGCTTTTGTGGTGTTTTGTGCTGTACTAGCCCATGGGTGCATTTGGGTTGTGGTGGGTTAGTAGGGTTCTTGTGGATTCAAAGTGGATGGATTGGACATGACTCAGGGCATTACCAGATAATGACAAGCAAGGGTTTCAACCGTTTCGCTCAGATCCTAGCCGGGAATTGCCTCGCTGGGGTCAGTTCTGAGTGGTGGAAGTGGGAACACAATGCCCATCACATTGCCTGTAACAGTCTTGATTTCGATCCTGACCTTCAACAGATACCATTCTTTGCAGTGTCTTGCAAATTTTTCGATTCCCTTACTTCACATTTCTATGAGAGAAAGTTGAACTTTGATTCTGTGGCTAGATTCTTGGTTAGCTATCAACACTGGACATTTTATCCTGTGATGTGCTTGGCCAGAATAGACTTATTCGCTCTATCATTCATCTTACTCTTATCCAAGAGGAAGGTACCAAACCGAGGGCAGGAGGTTCTGGGGCTGCTTGTTTTCTGGATATGGTATCCCCTATTGGTTTCTTGCTTACCTAATTGGGGTGAAAGAATAATGTTCGTGATTGCTAGTTTCAGTGTCACTGGAATACAACATGTTCAGTTCTGTTTGAATCATTTCTCGTCCAGTGTGTATGTGGGGCCACCGAGTTCGAAAGACTGGTTTGAGAAGCAAACCAGTGGGACGCTAGATGTGAAGTGTTCACCATGGATGGACTGGTTTCACGGTGGATTACAGTTTCAGGTGGAACATCATCTATTTCCGAGGTTGCCCAGATGTCATTTAAGGAAAATCTCGCCTTTGGTTAAGAAACTGTGCAAAAGGCATAATTTGCCTTACAACTGTGTCTCCTTTTGGAAAGCCAATGCACTAACAATTCAGACTCTGAGGAATGCAGCCTTGGAGGCTCGCAATCTGTCAAACCCTATTCCAAAAAATCTAGTCTGGGAAGCTGTCAACACTCACGGATGAATTTAATTTACTGGAATAACTACCAAACAGATATCATCTGCAGGTGGTGGTGGTAGTGGTACTCGTTGTAATTTGCTTCTCCACTCATTATATGCTTCAATTTTCATTGTTAGTTTCAGTATATTCACGTCATTATGCGACCTTGGATCTCTCTGAATAATCACTTGTGATATGTTTGGGTCCAAGGGGGGATGTAATATCTTTTGTACTCGTCAAATTCACTTAAGGATGTTTCTATTTGCTGGTTTTATGGTTGGTTCTCCTCCAAGTTGTATTCAATTCTCGAGTTTGTGGTGAATGAGGTTTTAATATCCTGTTTGCTTCGATTTCGTTGCAGAGAATGATAAGGTGGCAAATTGAATTTGTCATAGTTCTCTCTTTATAACAGTTGAGTTGTCAGTTTAAGTTAGATACTAGACTTGCTATGGATGTAAAGATGCACCTTTCTGTTAACATTTTAAACTAGAAGCATGGTTCATAGCATCTTTTAACAGTTTGTATATATCTAATTATCCAAAACTTGTGGAAACAATTAAGAAAAACCCTAATATTTGAGCGTTCAATCAACCTACTTAAGGGAACAAGTTAAGAGATTGGTATGACTCGTTTTTTTGAGGGTATTAGTCATTTAGATATTATTGCTAGCTCTTGCTGATATTATCTAGTGTACCTACCTTGTTTGATCTCAACGTCCAGCATTCACTTAGCTTCATTCTATTTCGATGCGTGGAATACCAGATCTTAATGTGGATGATAGTTGAGTGAGGTTAAAAGGAGGCTAAAATTGGAAAAGACCAAGCATATTAATAATTTTAAAATAATAATTAAAATTCTTACTCAACCTAGCCCAAGCCTGTACCGATGGGAAAGGACTTCATGTTTTTTCCACAAAATCAAGTCATTAAATGGACCAAAATGCATCCCCACTAGGTCCCCCTAGGGGGTTCCCTCCGGACCTCAACTTGATCCCTCGTTGGCATCTATTTTCAAAATAATTTCTCAAAAATGAAAATTGTCACCATCCAACTTGGCCTCTTGCGGGTTTCGGCAGTACAATTAACAAAAAGCTCTATTAAGTGATCCATTAAAATATTTACTCCTCTGAGCAATCCCTTTTGATTCTCACATGTGTTTGTGTGTGGTGATGTGTGTGAAGTGACGATCCAGCTTCTTCTTCTTCTTTCCAAAGGATATGTCGTTAAGTCCTTCAAACAGTTACGAACAAACACAAAACACGAAGGTTTGGGTTCTTTTAGAATCGCAAAATATATGGAACGTTTTTTCAAACAAGATTATTTTGTGTTTTCCTAGAACATGCTTGGATTAAAACAAAAGGCTATTTTAGATATTTTCTCCTCGAGCCTTGGATTTACCTCTCTAAACCATGTACCATGTCTTGGCCTTAAAAACATGGTTTTGCATTCATTTTACGTTAACAGATCATTACAAAGAATGAACATTTTAGTCTTTGCATTGTGTTACCTTCCGTCACCAATCACAAATTTCACACTCCTTTAGAAGTGTGAGATGTATTATAACATTTAAAATTAACACTCTTATTGGCGATTTTATTTGAAGGAGAGATTGACAATCCAACTAATATATCTAATTTAAAATTAGGTATCTAAATTTAACAAAACTCCAATCAGATTGAAGGCGATCAATTTGAAATTTTAGAAATTTTGTCAATCTACTTTACAGTCTATTTGGATCAAAGAAAATCATCCAATGAAGAAGGAAAGTCCTCATTTTTCACTGTTTTCAGGTATTTGATTGCCACTTATTAGACATGGAAAATGGCTTCCTGCGAGAAGCCATTGTCATTCATGCGTGGAAAGATGGAAAACCAATTTTCATTATCCAATAAAAAATATAAAAGACACATTTATCCCTGAAATACAAACAAAAACTGATCCAGCCCTATCGTTTTATTCCAATTCCACTATTGACATGGTTGAAGGTGTGAATCTTCAAGTAATGACATAAAAATTTCAAGTCGCAACTTATAGAAAGAACATTCCAAGTTGCGACCTAGATAAAGAATATTCCAAGTCACGTTCTAGGAAACTTAAAGTCACGATCGGGGAATAAAAACTCAAGTAACTACAAGTTGCCCATCGTGTGCCCATAGTCAAAGATATAAAATTATACAGGGCAACATGATTATTTAACACAATTTTCCTACCTATTTTACCATCATTTTAACCCAACCAAACAAAAATTTTCTTATTAAATTATTTTACAGTCCAATACATATTAAACATACTATGTCAAAAAAATTTCGTTTCAACCGACCACCACATTTGTTGGTAGCTATAGCTCTTGGGAAGAATGAGTGGCCCCTGTTTCATGTTGTCTAACACTTATTTAGTTATTTACTTGAATAAATACCATAATTGTTTCATAGCTGACAACATGTATCCTTGGCCTTTCACCCCGAAATAAATTAATTTAAAAGGCCCATATTTTAGGTTATTTACAACACCCTTTTAGCTCTTTACTACAATGAATTATGTATCCTCTATAATTTTATAGCGATGGGTAGCACATTTTAACTCTAACAACTATATACCATGAAATTTTTAAGGCCATAAAAGGCATATGAATCAAGGTAGTTGTTCAAACTAAGGGCCCGTTTGGTACATTGGAATTGAGTTCGATGGAAATGGAAATGCATATGAAGATGGAAATGTAAATAGATATGAAGATGTAAATGAGGTTTAAAAGTGTATTTGGTATGTACATAGAATTGATATATTATTTTTATTAAATATTTATATTTAATATTTGAAATTACTAACATGCCTTCACCTAAAGAAAATCCTACTAGTTTTCTTTTTCAGATAACCAAACCATTGTTCACCATCCCTTAGCCATTGGAAAATCCATCAAACTCAGGACCCATACAATGAACATATAAGAATTAAGAGAAATGTTTGCTTGAAACTGAAGAATGATTGAAAAACAGAAAAAATTGAAGAAATCGAAAACGTTGGATCCGGTTTGAGAGTGAAGGAAGCTGTCTTCACTCTCATGAAGCTGTGCTAAAAAAATCCATCTAACATGCCCCTCCTCTTGCTCCCTCATGTTGTGCTGTCTAGGGAAGCTGTAGATATGAGAGTGAAGGAGAATATTGGATCTGGTTTTAATATTTGTTTGCAAACAAAAAACGCTCTTCATGGCTGGAATTTGAAGAACACGAACCTCCCCAAAATGCACTCTAACCATTCCCCTTTATCATCATCCTTCAGGTGCTTTTGATCTTTCTCCACTAGCGTTGGAATCGAAGCAAATGGTTGGGGAATTTGCTGTCGTGCTGCGTTGTGTCGTCACTAGAGTACCGCCGTCTTGGGGTGTGCTCGCTGTTGTGGGTTGTGTTCACCAGCGGTGGCTAGAGTTGTGCTTGTGGTGGGGCGTAGTGGTTAACAGGTTTGTGGATTTTGTGGAAGAAGATGAAAAAATAGGAAGGGCAAAAGGAGAATTCCATAAAGTTTGTTACATTTCCATTAGTCACCCTATGAAAATCAAATCTAATCCTTTTGGTTGAATTGGTTTCCATGTGGAAGTCAATTGCATGAGCATTTCTATGTATCAAACAGACATAGTGATGGAAATCAATTTCATTTCTATATCCATGTATATCAATTCCATCAAACCAAACGTGCCCTAAGGTTAAGCTACTCATTTAGTATAATATGATTTAATAAAATATACAAACATATTTTGTATGGCTATGAAAAGATTAGTAATATTTAAATAAAAATGTGTTAATTCACAGGTAAATAAAATATTCATACATAAGCCACATTAAAAAAGTAGAAATGCAATTAACTACTAAAACACCTGATTAGACTGGATAGGAACTAGTTTGTTGGTTTAACCTTCCAAACCAACTTAAATTTTTGTGCTGTGAAAATGAACTAAAATTGTATTGTCAGTTGTTAAAGGATTAAATAAATTTATTACGGTTATTAGCTTGTGAAATTTGTTGCCTTTGTTAAATTTTAATTTCATTTTACTGATTTAATTTGAATTAATCATTTCATCATGCTCTACTTTCATGAAACGGGGAAAATTTAATCTCCAATTTCCCAATTAATTTGACATAATTCTTTGCTCGGGAACAACCTTGGTTTACCATTAACTATGATCGGTGCATATCAAATTCTTGGTTGCAACATTAGCATGACTAATAAGCTACTTAATTTTAATTTGATAGAATAATGATTTTTAATATAAATTCTTGTTATTCAACATTGCACCATTAAGGCTATATTTGCCAGCCCTTTAGAATCACTTTTAGAAGCACTTTCATACAAGTTGAGATAAAAGTTCTCTCACATACTTATTTAGAATTGCATACAATTATTTTTCAAAAACTATTTTTAAATATGCTCTAAATTCGAGATAAGCATGTAAAAAAATTTTATTTTAAAAGTAAATTTAAAAACGTAAGAATCATTGGATTGAACACAACCCTGGGCCAAGCTTACTTCCTCGGAGTCAACAACAACCTCGCTGGGACCCCTTTATTTTAGCGCCAAATTCTTTCTATTTTCACGCTTAACTGAGTGGGAACAGAATCTTCAATATATTGTGTGACCATCCAATCAGAGGTCCACAAGTTTCCACCATTCGTCACCACTCGACACGTGGCAGACCGTACTGAAGATCTTTTCTTTCAGTGGTTCATGGTGCACTTGATCACTGTTCACTTCAGCGTTCTGACCATTTAACCCGTTCTTTGCTCGTGGAAAATTCTTTTTAATAGAATCCGAATCCAACGGTCAACGAGGAAATGTCACTGACGCTTCTATGAATTTCCACCTTCCGATGGATTGTTTGATCACAGACCGTCCGATTAAGGGCTGAAAGTGATCGAACCGTTCACTATTTACGAACTTGAATTTCAAAAGCTGGGAAGAGAGAGGGAGGAAGGGCGAAGACGCAAGATGGTCCCTCTCTTCTCTACCTGAGGAGTGTCTCTTCACTATTCTCATCTTCTTCTTTGGTGCAGCAGCGTCCTCAATCCCCACCATTTTTGTCTCCTTACTATACAAATTCTACAATCTATATCTTTCTTTCAAATTGCTCCAAGGCGTTTGGATCGAATCCCCTTCAATTGTGAGCACTATTCGCCGAACTTGGCCTTTACATCCTAAACTTCATAGTCGCAAGGTTGTGCGTGATTTTTTTTTATCACGTGGGGTTCGGCAGTAGGCTCTGGATCGGAAAGCCAGTGTATTTGTGTTTATTTTTAAACTCTTGGGATATTGAAGAAGTAAATGAGAGAGATGAATTTGGAATTCGCGGTAAATTTTTGATTTTTTTCCCATCTCATGGGAGAAGGTGACGAGGGTGATTGCCCTCCGAAGAATGTGTTATTGGATTCTGCTGCCGCAGTGTTGCCGTTGGATGGTCCAGGGAAGAAGCTGGCGAGGCAGCTCGATTTTACGGGTTTTGGTGGGGTATCGGGTACTGTGGCTTTAAGCGAACATCCGCAATTGCAACTGCTGCCTGCGTCACGTCCACAGTCACTGCCTCAGGGATTGACACAGCAAACCATGGTTGTGATGCCAGTGCCGCCGCAGGTACCTCATTCTTCAGTGAGGGTTGGGTAAGTTGGTGTAATTTTGACTGAAAATCGACTGGCGTTTTTATTTCTTAAGGACATTGTTTGTGAAACCTTAATATTGTGTTTATGGGGAGGAATTTATATTTGTTCAAGAAACAAAAGGAAAAAGGAGCTGCTTTTGAAATTTCCTGACAGAGAAGTTCATGTTATTTATAATGGTTCCTTGTAAAGTTTCTTTCCCATCTTGATCTATTTTTCAATTTATTAAGTTACTATATGGTTTATTTTGGAAATCAGTTTTTTTCCCCCTTCCGGGAAGACTTGTATCTCTGCGTGAGTCTCTAATGTATGTGCGATTTTTTAATTTCATTTAACTATGTCGCCTTTCACATTGTTATTTTCTAACCGTTTCCTTCTGCGTCAGTGCTCATTACTATTTTTGTTTATTACTTATACTGGTTTGTTCTGGTAACTCCATCTGATGGGAAGAAGATGGTGGGGGAACTAAACTGCTTGGGGGCCTTAACTGAGTAGGGCACTAACATACTATAGCTTGCCTTTCAAACAATGTATTAAATGTCAGAGAAGTATTGAGTCCTTAGTTTTAGCACTGCTAAGAAAATCACTGCTGTAAATGAGGCAGTCATTTCTTAACTGCGTCCTATGGAATGCTTAATAACAGATTAAAAGCATTGTTCATTCTTTCTTCATTGAAAATGATTGTGAATTCAAAGTAGTATAGGCTCTAATGAATATTGATATTGAGTATCTTTATTTATCGTATGTTTTAATGAGGTAGAACTAGTGCATCTTCAAATTGGATCCTTTGCAGTTGTAGGAGAGATAGTGACAGTCAATTTTCTCTTTCACTATATGTATAATATGTAAACTTAGACTGCAGAAGATCTGGACCATTGCATCTTAAAGCGCAATACTGGATATTAACAATTAAGATATTTAGTATGAATCAGTCAGATATCTCACTGTTGAAGATCAAGCGGCTATTTTTGTTTGGCCTGAATTTTGGTTCCCAGTTAACTCACAATTTCTTTATCCAGGAAACCAGAATCTCCAAAATCAAGATCAAGGCCTAACTTTGAAATGAAAGACTCTACTCCAAAGAAGCAAAAACAGTGCAATTGCAAACATTCAAGATGCTTAAAGTTGTAAGTAATACTAATCTCTGTCCCTCCTTTTGTGTGCACATGCTTGCAAATATATAATTTCCTGTTTGGGCACTTGTGCATGTCTTCACATTTTTGTGATAATATAATATGAAATGGTCTTTTACTATTCACCCGCAGTCTTTTAAGGGCATGTGGTATTGTTTTTCTTTGTACTACATTAAGAGTGTGCTCTTATTGCCAACGGTTATTTTTTTTTTTTTTACTTTCATATGAACTAAAAGAAATGACTTAGATGATTTCCCATTCGTTATTTTTTTTTGTCTTTTGGCTCATGAATATGCCCATGATTTTCTTAAGTTGGGCTGGATGGTGGGAATAACATGTACTTGTTAGTGTCTTGCGGTTTCAATCTTCAAATTTGGGCTCATTTGCAAAGCTTAGTATCAGGGCTTTGCTTACTTTGAAATATTCTTTTATTCCCATTTTTTATAGTCAAGTCACCATAAACATTTATATGGAGAGGGCCTTTTTGGAGGGAAATTTTGATCCATTAATGTAATCTTCTGACACAATCATCAAAGTTACTTTTTAAGTACCATTGCAATTTTGAAATGGGCATTTGGATTGGCTTATTTTTAATAATTTTACGTTATACAAGGTAAATATGTGAGAGGGGTTTTGTTTTGTAAAGAGCAAAAGAGTTTTTTGAAATTGATTATGTTTTTTACCTATCTTTGGTTGCCATAATAGTGTTTGTATCCAATAGACTTTTTCATCTGAATGTTATGGTTTCGAGCTTATATATTTATTCAAAAAGGAGCGAAGGAATATTTTCATCCGGCTAAGTCATTAGGCCGTTTGAATTAGCGGTAGAAGTTACTTTTCTAACATGATTTACGGTATATGAGATAAGTATGCGAGAAGAGTTTTGTCTCGGTCTGCGTAAACATATGTTTCTAATGCTATGATAAATAGGGCTATTGTCTATCTGTGAAAGAGTAGCTGCCTTAAAATGATTATAAATAGAAGCTGATATTCAAATTGTCTTGAGCAGATACTGCGAATGTTTTGCATCAGGAATATATTGTGAGGGTTGCAACTGTGTAAATTGTTTTAACAATGTTGAGAACGATGCGGCGAGACGAGAGGCTGTTGAAGCTACTTTAGAGCGGAATCCAAATGCATTTAGGCCAAAAATTGCCAGCAGCCCTCATGGAACCCGTAATAGCAGGGTAAGTGGGTCATTTAATGGTATCTACTAGTTCTATTCTGCTGGTTTGATTAAATATTTATTTATTTTTTTAAAATTGTTGCTCATTGAGGATCTTCTTGCAAAATATTGTTATTCTGGGAATTGTTGCATTCTTCCATTATGATGAGTTGGGCCCGGGAATTGACCATTCACTGTGATGGTGTTGTGGGTTTTGCATAGCCTCTTCACTTTACTGGCTTGAACCTACACTCATCAATTCCATATATATACATACCTTAACTGTTAGTTATAGTGACACAAGAACATAGATACACAGAGAGAGAGAGAGAGAGAGAGAGCGTACAACAAAATGGTGCTCATGAACTCTGGCATTTGCAGAAGACAATGCGGAGGATAGAAGAACCAGTTGAAAGAGGAAGAAAATGGAGTATGAGCTAGCCATCGCCATGTTTGAGGGAGTGATGAAATATAATAGAAGAGAGCTATAGGATGATTATGCAGGGTTGTGTGTAGCATTGGAGAGATGATGGTGTGGGAGAGAAGAGAAGAGGAGGGGTCCTTTATCTAGAGAAGAGATTAGGTTAATATACGACATATAGATGGTCAGAGTGGAGGACATAATTTGCCTTCAAACCTATAGTAGTTGTTGCACCCAAAATTTGTTATACAATTTATTATGTTGTCTTCATTTTTTATTTCATTGATTGTCTGTGAACTTCAAAATAAATGTAGGAGGAGACTGGAGAAGTTTTGCTATTGGGAAAGCACAACAAGGGCTGCCACTGTAAAAAATCCGGATGCCTCAAAAAGTACTGTGAATGCTTCCAAGCCAACATTCTTTGCTCTGAAAATTGCAAATGCTTGGACTGCAAAAATTTTGAGGGAAGTGAAGAAAGACAAGCTTTATTCCATGGAGATCAAAATAACAATATAGCATATATTCAGCAGGCAGCAAATGCTGCCATAACTGGAGCTATTGGATTCTCTGGTTATTCATCCCCTCCAGTATCCAAGAAAAGAAAAGGTCAGGAGCACTTTTTGGGGCCAACAGTCAAGGATCCATCATTTGGCAAGCTTGGGCAGTTTCAACAGGTAAAACTGCATCCTGGCATGAGTTGTTGATGAGCCTAATAACAGTTAATGTACTATTAGCATGCCAATTTTTATTTTCCTAACATAGAAGGAGTTGACATTTTTATGATTATTTAATATATGTGCTTAGACAAAATGAATATTTTCTTTGATTGAACTTGGCTGTCCTCAAAACATTATAGTGCTGATTGTTTTCTAGCTTCATGTTATGACACGCGCGCGCACATATGCGCGCACACACCCACCCGCCCACCTCCACGCTCGTGTTATGATAGTTTATATGCTACTAGAAAAGCTTAACTGTGTGATATAGTGCAGGATTTGTATCATATCAAGCGAAAAAAATAATCTAGTTTTTGCATTTTCGTATTCTTTTCTAGTTTGGTCCAGTGCTACATGTTTTCTGATTTTGGGTGGTGGATGTATGTATACAAGTTGAATCTGAAGTCAAGACTTAAGTCTTAATATTATGGTCACATAAACAACCGCTCATAATCTTAAGGCTTATCCATAACAAAATTTGCTAGTTGATTTATTGAATTGTTGTAATTTAAGGTGAAAGTTTGCGTCAGACTTTTTGGATGCTTGACTTATATTTAGTGTCACTACATTTATTATTTATGTTTACCAGGCAAATAATGTCGGAATTCCTGCACCATCCTCTTCCTTGTCCTCTGTCCCTTGTGCTTGGGTTGGAGGTGCTGCAGTAGGTCCTTCAAAATTTGCATACAGGTAAAATTGGTTTATGTTCATGGTGATGGGATTTGGATAATTTTACTTAATTTAATAACTGACACAATTACTCTTGAAGGTCTCTTTTAGCAGACATCATACAACCACAGCACTTGAAGGAACTTTGCTCTGTTCTGGTGCTAGTATCAGGACAAGCTGCGAAGACACTCTCAGGTGTATTGACATGTCAAAGCATCAAACATGCTAATGGTTTCAGAAGGACCATTATGTCTTCATGCACGTTCTCATAGTCATCTTTGTAGCCTCTTCATGGATCATCATTGACTCATTTTGTCTTATCAATTACTGATATTTATAGGATTAGATCAGAAAAATTTAGTGGACCAGCAGCGAATTGAAGATCAGACGGAGACTGCCCTTGCTTCATCAACCCAACAGCAATTGCCTAGTCAAGTGGAGACTGACATCGAGAAAACTGTGGCTGATGATTGTTTGAGCGCAAATCAGACAGATAAAATTAGCCCAGGTGATTCCAGTTCAGACGGTGCTGATGTCTCGAAGGGGAGGCCAATGTCTCCTGGAACTCTAGCCTTGATGTGCGATGAGCAAGATGCAATGTTCATGGCAGCTCCCTCTCCTAGTGGTTTGATGGCCCATGCCTGCAACACATCTTCACAGTCTGATCGTGGACAAGGCATGACAGAGACGCATGCGGAGCAAGAAAGGATTGTATTAACAAAGTTCAGAGATTTTCTAAATAGGGTTATCACGATGGGAGAAATAAATGGCAAGTTATCATTCTCTTTATATATGGATTTGATATTTTTTAGGGAAAATCCTCATCCTTTGATTTCAGCAATTAATCTTCCTTAAAAATGTTTTAACAGCCAATTCTAATCCCTCTTAGTTGCTGCTTTCCTTAAAACCCCATGCCAAAGTTCTCCGATCTCCATTCCATCCATTTTCCATTATTTCCTTTGACAAACAAAAACCTATGAGCTCGCCATATGACTGGAACCTGACAATGCTGTCAAAAAATGCTTTAAGCATTCTCCTGAGTTAAAAGTGAACTGTGAAAAATGATGAATGATAATTATAGGAAAGTACTTTCTTCCCTACAGTTGTTAAGTTTACGTCAGTATCAATGGCCAGCTGTTAGATATTTTGTGTATTGCCTGGAATTTTTCATCTAGTGACATCCAATGAATTTGCTCTGAAATGTTTGATTGCCTTCATCCAAAAATAGGAAACTTTGTATTCAAGGCTCCTGAGTTTATTCTGGTGAAATTTAGTATTATATATTAGTTATGTAATAACATATGCCCTAACTACTTCATTTTAGAGTGGCTAATTTTTGTATTCCCAATTTCAGAAACAAAGTGTTCTTCATTAGCTAGAAGTGTATTGGAGACTCAAAAGGACCTAGTCAGCGATAATGTTGAAAATGCAAGTACTAAGACAACACATCAGCTGGTTGCCACTAGCAATGGTGTTGCCAGAGCTGCTGTCCCAGCCATGGCCACAAGTATGAAGATAATAACTTCAACCGCTTTAATTCCTAATAATATTATTCCTGAAAATGGAGAAAGTAAGCCAAAGATCGAAAAGGAGATATGAAGAGATTGTAATGTAGAAGAATGTGCAGAGGTGTCATTGAAAGGAAAAGTCAGAGATTGTTGTGAAGGTATGCTACAAAATCTCCGTAATATTATTCTCACTGCCACTCAATTTTCTGGCTTCTATTGGAAGGGGGCTTAAATATAATCTTACTGTCCTTGCTACCAATTGAGGTAGAATAATTTTTTACCCAAAGAAAAAACTGTTTTTTCTACTTTTTAACTGCGAAGCTTGTAAATTGCAGAGTTGTAATTTCATTGATTGTCATTTAAACTTGGGTTTCAATGACTTCCACAGGTTGTAATTTAGATTTTCCGTTTCAAATAAAGAAAGCTATTTAATCTCATGACCTGGTGCACATTATGGAAAATTGCCTCCAGTTATAATTTTTCAGTTTAATTGATATGCTTTGTTCAGTTCATATATTCTCTATCATTTCAATCTCACAAGTGACCTTGATGCTTGTATTTGATCCAAAATAGAAAGACGTGCGCACTGCTGCACTTATAGGTTACTGTATTTATTCAGTTTTATTCCGAAGAAAAAGGTGAGAGTTCGAAGAATAAAATGAACTTAAACTTGGTCTGGTCAATTTTATTCTAGACAATTGAGATGAAATATGAACCTCCTATCCTCATCTTTTAAGATGAGAATGGAATTCGTTTGCTCTTGGATTTTTTTTTTTTGGGCCTTTTAAGCGTTTTTATTATAGGTGTTGGCATTGTTATGAACTTCATTCGGAGGGGTTAAAAAAAAGAATAAAGATATCGCCCCAGAGTTGCGAACAAATGCTACTACCTTTAAACACTTCACTTTTTTTTTTAATAGGACTAAAATGTAAATAAATTATTTAATTATAACATGTATTCATGAATATTTATGTGTATAATTAGATTATATATCAGTTTATATAATAATAACAACAAAGCTTTGTTCAACTATAAATATAAGTCAGATAAATTAGTTTAGAAAAAAAATAATAAATATATCAATTAATTAACTTTCTTAATCAATTTAAAAAAGTTAATTGACTTTTATAGTAAGAACCGGAGGTATTACTATCTTTGATCTTTAATATAAGTGTGGGTTTGGTTTTATTTGGAAAGATTAAAGAAGTTAAATAAACTACTTTATGTTATATATATATATTCTGAAATATTTATTTATATCATTAGATTATATATTAAATTAATTTAAAAAAATGATAAATATGTCAGTTTATTTAACTTTCTTAATCTCTCTACAAAATTCAGATGAAGCTTTCATTGTAGATTGGATGCTCTAATGTTATTTTGCATAATGGTGTTGATGCTGTGTTTCATTGGAAGTTAGTCAGCGAGTTGCTTTTAGCATGCTCTTCTCTTCTCAGTGAGGAGTGGTCCTCTGTTTGAGAAATCTGAAGTCTGAACACTACTTGGCTTCCTTTGTAGGATTGTAAGTTCGATAATGAATTGAGGAAAATGCAAATGAAGTGAGAAGCGAGAACCAAAAGCAATGTGTAAGAGTAAGAGCTGGCTCATATTAATCAATGCTACGGCATCATCTGTGGATATTGTAATGGTTTCGTTTATTACCTCTTGAGCATATAAGATATTGGTATATTCCTTTTAGTTGCGGTAAGAAGATATCATGAAAAAGGAGGCAAAAAAAAAAGAAGATAACGTCATCTATATTCTCTTCAATAAAAATGTTTTATTGATTTTTTTTATCAATCTCATAAATACATATTATAATAGGTTATGGATAGAGATCAAGAGAAATTTATGGGATATTTGATCTATAAAAATATAATTAAAATATTTTTATTGGAGAAAGTATGTGAATATTTCTTTGTGCAAGAGTCTTGCGAATGAAAATAAATGGTATAATAATGTTGATGATATAAAAATTAAATATACTCTATTTTTATGTCTTAGATATAAAAAATAATGTAATAATAAGACTGTGTGAGGCTATGATAGGGGTGAGATGAGAAGTATTAATGATGTAATAATGAGCAAAAAAAAATGGTAAATAAATTACCAAATTTATGTTTGCCTTTCCTTTAGAGACCTTTAAAAGCAACAATATTTTGCTCCCCATAGTGGAGTTCGGAACTCGGCTCTACTTGTATCCAAACATGCCATGAATATCTCATTCTTTAAGAAAATGAAATGGTCTGTCTTATCTCGTGAATTATGGTGTTTTCTCTTGTCTCTCAGAAATCAATAAGAAAAGCTGAGTTTTCATCTTCTCTCTCAAGATCTCCAATTCATAAAAAAAAGAAAAAGCATGGAGCACAATTGCAAATCTGTTTCAAATCTCAGAGTCGATGATGGCTGGACAGCTTCGCAATACTGTCAACTTGTGACCAGGACAGGAATGGATTTGAGGATTGCCTTTCTGCATTTGCCTTCCCGTCCATTTTCAGATCAAATCTCTGTCAATGACAGAGGCTATTTTGTCTCCGTATTTTTTTTTCTCACTAGAGCACAGGTTTTTACTTGAGACAATCCTCTGCAATATAATATTAAACATTCGATGTGAACAATTCTCCAAGTAGTAATTCAAATCTTAGTTTGCCACTTGTACTAACCCTTTCGTTGGTTTTTCTCTATTTTTTTTTTCATTCGATGACAGAGGCGATGAAGGAATGATCCATCTCAGTGGAAAGGAAGGCTAATGGATTTGATTCTATGAACCAAACACCAAAAATTACGGAAACGTCTTTTCCATTTCCCCCTCCGAAGGCTGAGTTGTGCAATCTGTAACCACACGTGTCCTTGGTGGAATTTGTGAGACACTATTGTAAGAAACCCATTTTAGGGTAATTAAAGATAAATAAATTAAATAATTAACTTCATAAGGAATCTCAAATGTAACGGACCATAATAAAACTCAATTAATATCCATGAATTTAATTTCTCATCCAAGGGGATCTCAAAATAAAAGTGTTTGTAACATTAATTGCTTAACTTCTATTCACGGTGTTTATCTTATAGTTAAAAA
>QFDD01005510.1:0-16684 GCA_006871305.1 Vachellia collinsii | reverse complement strand
CCTCACCTAAGTTTGGAAGGTTTTCTAAACTAATTAGGATTTGGTTTTAAAGTAAGTCTCCCTATATTTTTAGAAGTGATGAAGGTTTAATCAATACTCCAAAGGGCAATTCCATTTATTGAGTTTTCAATCTATCCATTTTATCATTTCTGTGATTTGTATCTTTCTACAACTTGAAAATCCCAAAAAGAACTTAATCCTATTTCCTGCAATTTCATCAAATGCACAACCCCCAATTTTTATCTTTACACATGGTTTCGTCACTTAGATTACATAAGACCAATTAGGCTCCTCGAAGTGAACACGACCCGGATTGCATCACTATAGTGCATTCCCATCCGGAATTTATACAACTTTTGAGGGCCCATAGCGACATCGGACTCATCAATGGGAACCCTTTTGTTATGATTCAATATGTTGTTAGCAGTTTTCCTTCTAAGATAGATTGACACATTCTTGCCTACTCATTTATTTTCTTCCAATAGAGGATTTTGGTCTTTTACCAAATGCTTTTAACAAAATTTATGATTGCTTCTGTACATGCTCTTTTAATCATTGTAACCCCAATATTTTTAACACATCTTCCATTTATATTTTTAGGATTTCCTACTATTATATCTTTGGAGATGTAACAAAGGTGTTGTTTGATCCTCTTAATGTTGAGGTTCAACTTTTGAAGCAAGCCATGCATGTCCATTAGCTTTTGTCATGTATTTTCAGTTTTTTTGGTCTTTAAATTTGGTGTCATTTTAAAATTTTGTATGGATTGTGGATCATCAATTCAATGTGAGTTGAAAGCAAAAGATGCATGTTCAGAAAATTTTTGTGATGGCACAATTGAGTACATTCCACAATGACAGTACGCAGATGATAAGGTCATTCTTGTCAAAGGTTGGCCTTTTTGTAGTTGTTGCCTTTTTTTTTAGTCCAGTCTTATGCTATCTTGAATGATGATCGAACTATTGTGCCAACAAACATAATATATAAAAAATTGATATTTAAATTGAAAACTCTGGTATAGTTAAGATAGTTACAAAATATGATGGAATGATTGCATAACTTTAAATTTAAGTCATGTATTAGCTATGGGTTGACAAGTTTGGATGCATTGGTTACAATCAAAAGTAATAAAAACCCAATACGAGTACTCATAGATTATGTAATTGTGGAACCAACCATAGGTAAATAGAGTTAATTAAATATGGAGCTACATTCACATATTGATATTTATAAACAAAAATATACACTATAAGTTTCCCAACTTCATTGTCATACTTAGTTTATCCTAAAATACAAAGTAAAATAAGCACAGAGGTGTTGCCAGGTATAATCTTCATGGCACCAGAGTCTTCATTATTGACTTACGACTCCTCATTTGGGAAATCCATCCTATCATTCACCCCTCGTATAAAAAGTTCGGTCAAACTAAGAGGCGGAAGATAGGTGTATACGGGGTCTAGACAGAAAATGGTGGTTGTAGGACATATCTTCATGTAGTAGTTTTCCCACAAGTTATGGATTATTTTATCGGCATTAAGTGTGTTTGGCATCATGACCTGAATGTAAGGTGTGCATGTCCTAATCATTTCATCATAAAAGTTATGGCTAAGCAGGTCAAAGTCATCAGCAATTTCCCATTTCATGCAAAGAACTCCATGGTTTCTTACAACACCATAAATCAATGTGAAGAAAAGGTATCTTGAATCGTACTAATAAAATGAGCCAGGTCGAACAATACCTGTCTCAATGGTATGGAACAAGATGATCAACTCCCAAAAGTCAATATCTTCAACAATCTCCAAAGGTCGACACAAAATTCAAACTGACCTTACATCACAATCCCTCCATACTCCAAGCAATAACTGCAACTTTTCCTTGGTGAAAAGCTCAAACCTTTTCATGGTGTTAAACTTTAAATGTGATTTTTTTTATAACTGGGGTGACTTTGCATGCTTCGTTCATGACACTTCCATTGTTTTATAGACAATGAAGGTCCTTAACATTTGTAAGGGCCTTGGGCTTATCTATTTTTTTTAGTTTCCCACCTTATCAAACATGTCAACCTTGGTACTGTTCTGAATAGTTGCTCTAAATAGTACCTTAAAAAGCATACAACAACCTGACCCCACCTCTAGAAGTTGCTTCTAGTGGATAATTTTTTTCTTTTCTCTATTTTTTAATGAAGATTGATAATTTTTTTAGGTACTGGAAAATTGAACATGTTTCATACCCCTCCTATTTAATAACTGCTACTTTCATTTTTTCCACTCATTTAGGCAGTGCTAGGTTATGTATCCCATTTTGGATTTAAGGATTTTTTTTGAACCCTCTTTGTTATGTGTGTTACTAAATATCAATGATATGCTAGCTGAACATTGCCCTTTATTATACTTTCTGCAAGAATAGGATAATGTGTTTACTTTTTAATTGACTTTTAAGGATCGTGTGAACCCCAATGCAGTCCTATGGTGAAAATAATGTATTGTTTGTTAATGTAGCTTGCTTTGTGTAGTGTTCACTTTTGTCACACTATATGCTTGCTTTGTGCAGTATCCCATTTTGGACATAAAATTTTTTTTGAACCACCTTCATTATGTGTCTTCTTATATAGATCAATTATAAGTTAGATGAACATTTCCCTTTATGAAACTTGCCCCAAGATCTTCCCTATTTTGTGCAATTATTAGGATAATGTGTTTACTTTTTCATGATTCTTGCAAGGATCATGTGAACCTCAATGCATTACTATAGTGAAAACCAATGTTCTCTTTGTTCATGGAGCTTGCTTTGTGCAGTGTTTAATATTATCTTTGACATATGCTTTACAGCCTCTCTTTGATAGAATCGCATTTGGCAATCTACTCACTTTTACTTTAATAACATTTTGAGTCTTGATATTGAAATTGTGACCTACAGTTTTCCTTCTTTTTGTTTCAACTTCGTGTAATGAAATCAACCTATCATATCATGTGAGCTGGTTGAAGAGCTCAAATGTAATCATGTTAATTTGTCCCCCTCACTGATATAGTTGTTTCTATCAGATTCATGGATATTCAAAAGTGGGAACATAATTACAGTTCCCATTACGTAATGACTTTCTAGTTGTCACTTATTGCTTATTCATATATTGTAATGCCAATTGTGTATCACATGTACGATCCTTTATCCTTATTTGTGCAAACCATTGTCATTAGCTAATAACTTTCAACTTTACGTAACTTCATCATACAACTTTCCTTTTCTCTCTTCCAATATTGCATCCTCCTTATCACGTATTCATATATCGTAGTGCCCAATGCAATTCCATTCAGAATTGACAAAGATAAAATAAACAAAAAATAAAGAAGAAAAATTATATGTTTAAACAATTGTGTTTTACTCAGTACCATCAATAAAGCATCGGTGCACTTTTTCCTTCATGAAAAATTATATGGCACCAGATTCAATCATGAACAATTTTATACAAAATTTGTAAGAGCCTTGGGCTTGCCTACTTTTTTTTTAGTTTCCCACCTTATCAAACATGTCAACCTTGGTATTGTCCTGTATAGTTCCTTAAAAAGTATACCACAACCTGACCCCACCTCTAAAAGTTGCTTATGGTGGATAATTTTATTTCACATTACCTATAATATATTAACTCAGTTGAAAAGTATAATAAGCATTCACCTTCTTTTAGACAGCTACAACTTTGCAACAGAGCTTCAACCTCTGACTTATCTCCATCATCCTTAGCATACACATTCCATGCAAGATATATGAATATTATTTAGCATCAAATGCATATTATGTCATGCAAATGAAGCTCCAAAATCGAAAAATGTATACTTCATCCATTAAAAAAACATGAGACTACACATGGTAGCATCTAAAAGGTAAGACCAAGAGACCCCGCATACTTGAAATGGAAATTCCTTAGAGTAAACACTCTATGTAGAAAAACTTTTGTATTCTTCGGAAGGAAAGAGAAAAGGTACCAAAGAAGCACAATGCCCTCTATGAAATCTGAGCTATTGAATGTTGAAAATAAAGTTTCAATACCATAAATAAAGTACCGGTTCACCCTTTCCTTCATGACCAACTATATAGGAAAGAGAAAAGTTGCCAAAGAAACACAATGCCCCTCTAAGTAAATTGCAATCGTAATAATGAGGAAACTATTTCTCAATTTGTACATAAAACTACTAATTTAATACTTGTGTATCCTACTTTGAGACAATCCAAAATGGGATTTGAACATGCATAATTAGTTAAATGTAGACCTTAAAAAGATAAAATAAAGAAAAGAATAAAGAATAAAAATCATAGTTTTACAAAATTCTATTTCATTCAAATAAAGAAGAAAGCTTGTAATTACCAAAAATTAAAATGTGACCTAATCATCATTAAATAGATTTTCACAAATCGCAAGAAAGAAGCATGAATGAGTTTTTAAAATTATTTTATTATTTTTCACTCTTTTGTTTTGGGCTTGGATAAACTATGTTTTTTACATTATATTTTTTAAATCCATAGCCCACCACGGTTTACACTCCTAATATGGAGTTTAGTTTTTATGATATCTTCAATATGCACATATGATCATATCAACCTTAACGTTGTCATGTTTCATCAATTTGCATCGCATTCAAGTTAGGTATCATTCATTATAGCTTATACTTAGTAGTTCATTATTCTATATGCTGACTAAAGTGCATAGTGCCTTTCATTAATATTCTATCCAATGCAGCCTCCAATAAATTTGTCCTCTTTATCAGAATGTCAAGACTGCAAATTCCCACTCATATGATATTTGAAATGTCTATTCTTTACAACAGCCATCTTCATATACTGACTCGACTATGTTCTCATTGGAGGAACAAACTTTTTATGTATTTTTAACTTATTATATAATCTACATTCGAGAAGACTTTAGTGTATAATGACAATGGTTTCTATATTTCTTCTCATTATTAATTGCATACCACATTTTTCAATGGACATTTTCTTATGCATTCAGATGATGAGCCATCAAAAGTTGTGTTTTAGCTAAGTATATACCATTATAATCTACTCATATGTTCAGTAAACTTTATTCATTAGGGCATCCCACATTATTCTATTACACAAAATCTTATAAGTCTATATATGTTGTCCTATTTTCTGCCACCAACACTCTATTCTTCCCAACTTCTTGCTGCCCTCACCTATTGACCTCCACCTCTATTATATGAATAAGACAAATTCTCCTTGACAGTTGCTTCCTTCCATGATCAGCACCCTCTCTTTCTTTTTTTATGATCACTAACAATAGTCTCTTCCTATTCACATTCTCAATCGCATATCCATGTATCCTAACTTGGTTATGGTATAATTTTCTATATGCCCTTTGCGTAAACAAGGCACTTTTACCTTCCCTCCTTTTCTAACATTTTCTGCACAATCCAAGTTGTCTTTTTGCTAACTTTTTAAAATGTTATATCTTTTTATCTATATAGAAGCCTTTATTTATGCCATGCATGACACATCCCTCTATTATAGTCAAATCTGATAAGCGCAATCATGTTTGTCTTTTTTGTGCAGTTGTTTGTCCACTACTCCCATATTATTAGCAGCATGAAAGATCATTCTACCTTGAATCCTCTACTTGATGCAAGACCTATTATTTTATGATTATGCTTATTAGTAATAGTTTGTCATTGGGGAAGTTACCCAGTCCTATGCGTCACCATACCCTTTCCTAGCATTCTAACAAATTATTGCTTTGACCACACACCTTTCCATGTTGTATGGTTAATCTTCTTCATCATGTCTTTTTTACCACCAGCTTTCTTCTCAGTTTCCTCATTCATGTTTATTTCTCTCGATCAACCCAAAACTCTTTCATAGTGCTATCAACATGAATCTAAGTATTTCAACACTGCACTTTAACCATAACCCTCTAGTACTGTTACAATCTATAATGATCACAAATTTCATTTTGACTTTATTCAATTTATGATATTTCCTTCTCACTCTTCCCAATATATCACTGGAGGCTTCAACTGATACATGCCTTTCAAATATTAGCCTATGTTAGCTGATGCTATGCAAGATTCTTCTTAGCTATTAATTATTTCTTAGTTAGATCGTTAATCCATAGCTTGGAACGTGAAATCTCCCATATATATTCACCTTACCATTACTCTTCATTCTTTCTCATACATGTCCCTCAACTCTGCATTATCCATGGCAAGTTGTTCACTTTTAAAAGATTTGCATGATGGCATTGATCGATGGAAGATCTTGGTTAGAAATTTTAAAAAGTGGAATGTATATACCCAAAGACTTCTCCCCAGGAGCTTGCCCTCTCAATGGTAGTTATTGATGAAGAGGTTAATTGCCTATCATCTTTGCACATTTTGTTACAGCATTTTCATTTCTAGTATTTTATCTTCACTTCACTCTACTACATGAGCAATTGCTAGAATTCTAATTTTGTCTCATGCTATGTGGCATAAGGCAATAAAATCCAAGCAAGTGTCATTAACAAGAAGCTTCATGATAAATTTCAACTATCTACAGTTGAAGGGGGCATATATTTCATAGCTAATTTCGTTGTTAGTCTAAATATCCACCAATATAAGGCAACAAATCAAAAAATATAAGCTAATCATGACCCTACACACACATATATTGGCAGATGATGGAACAATACCTTCCTATTCATATAGTTTCTTCCCTGTAGTTGATATTTTGAAGATTAATGAAAATACCTACATTGATGATCTCATAGGTAATTAACAACATTTACACAAGCAACCATTTAAATAGTTGTTCAGCAAATTGTAACACTATTGCTTATTATGAAATTATTGCAACATGAATGATCCATTATTTCTCAAATATTGGGAACTACTATATATGTAGATATTATTGCTTATGTTAGATCAATTGGGACATTAGAAGAGTATTGCAAGGACAATGAGACCAAGCATAAACTACACATGGTTCTAACAGACAATGAGCACTACTTCTAGACCATATATAATATTTGTCATGGTTGCATGTACCAATACACAAATGAAACAAATCAGTAACTACTAATCCTTTTAAGTAAATTGCTTTTATTCTTACTGTTTTTGACCAGGGACAACGATGTTGAGTGCATCCTCTTTGATGAGTGCTCCACAAACACTTATTCGAGCTGCTTGCAAAATATGGAAACTCCAGTGATGATTGTGTTGAATCTTGCAAGAATTGGGTTCTCTGAATATGGTTAGTGTTGACTACACAAATTATATTCTACTCCAACATTGTTATTGACTCGATGTATACTCTGATGCATTACATGCATCCAACAAATCTGAACTCTTACAATGCCACAAGGGTTTTTTTTAATCCACCAATTAAAGAGGTTCGACAATTCATTGAGAGGTTCGTCATCTCATATTCCATCACATCAAAGTTTTTTGAACCAAAACATTTATTTACATACGTATCAAACAAAGTACTTAACGCTTACCATTATTTTAGTCGCCCAAACACAACATCACCTTTGTTGTCTGGCCTGAGCCAACAAATGCCATCTCAATCAACCTAACCCTCTACATCAGCATTGATGCGCAAAGAAAATTGCATTACTATATTTGACATTGCATAACAGATAATTGTGCCTTTCTTTCACAAACATTTTCATATCTACCAATGAACTTTTTGTTGTACATGTCATCATGTATATTGTCTTCCAACTAATGAACTTCATATCTTATTTGAAGGCTGATACATTTGTAGTCAACTATGAGGTACAAAGTTGGAAACAACCCATGGTTAGATTTATGATGGTTGTGGTAAGTGTTCAACAAAGCTGAAGGATGATAATAGAATATTGAAGTGCCCATCTTGCAGAAAGGAACTAGATTCAAGTGAGCTCAAGTAAGATGTTGCCAATAGTCTTATCATCATAATAACTAAACATGACTACTATAGATAATATTGGAATTTATTACTTGCTTTAAAATTAATTCACATCAAAAGGTTGCACTTGCAGGCTGAAATTGCACTACATAGTTGCTGATGGAAGTGGCTCTGCTTCTATCCTATTCTGGGACAAATATACTATTGAATTAGTATAGAAGTCTACAGCTGAGCTAAAGCTTACCCTTAAATAGGTACATGCAGTAAATATCACCAATGTCACACTACCTTAAAGTTGATTCTGTCAAGCTAACGACATCATAACTATGTCCTTCAACACATAGGAAAAACGTGAATATGACATCCTAGATGAGCTAGACTCTGTTGTTGGGAAAAGATTGTCACTTCAGCTTAAGTGTAATGACTATAATGCTAGGCATCCCTCATCTATCATTAGTGTCATTAACTATGCTACATGTGATGATTTGATTGACCAATTTTCCCAAGCATCTGTAGAGCTATATTAATTGTGTTAAGATTTTCTATCATGAATATGACATTTCTAATTTCTCATAATGACACCTTAATGGAAGCGCTAAGTCTCCTCATGCACTACTGCAATTTACCTCACGTTATTCAAAGAATTAACTTTACCTTTTGTCCATTCACTCATTAGCCACTAATAAATTTTTCTTTTTTTAATTTAGGTCTCATTTGTTCCTCTCGCTAAATCCAGTACCCCAACTCATAGTAATATTACATCATCTGTTGCGTGCACATCAACTCATATCAATTTGGATCCAAATGATGTTCTAATCGCTGACTTTTCACGTAACTCAACACCAATCAGTGGAGAGTGAAGCGACATAACACAACAAAGAGAAATGTTCTTGTTCCAGATCCTACAAGCATTTCACAACCATTTACCATGTGTGGACAAGATGATAGGGCTCTCAAACCCATCAAGCAAGAAAAGAATTAAAGTGGATATGGTTACACAGTGTTAAGATTGTTATCGTTCCTAATTTAGGTCATATATGGTTGTGTTGTGTTATTCCTACTTTGTTACGTCTTTAGTTTGTGGGGAGGTATATCAATGTAGTACTACTTTCATTGTTCATGTTAAATTAATTATGGTATTTTAGTCCTCCAATTTTTGGATAGTGCTATTCAGTTAGTGGTTTAGCCTATTGAAACTACTATTGTTTTTTTGTTTATCCAATGGTTTAAATGGAAGTTTTCTATGTGTTTGCCATATTTCGTTGTTGTTCCAAACATGAAGAATGATAGTTATGTAGGCAGGGTACTTGAAAAATGAACATACCATTTCTCAAAAATAAAATTGCTAAAATAATTTCATAAATAATACCAATCATGCGATAATAGCATTTATTTTCCTTTTGTTTTTAATAACTTCTTTAAAACTGATACCTAAAAAAATTGAAAAAAATGAAAATAGTAAAATCTAGGCCATTCGAGTCGTATTCAATGATTATGAGAAAAGTCAATTTAAAATGTCAGAAATGGTGTTTTTTTGTTTGTTTTAAAAATAAATTAAAACCATTAATCATGAAATTAAAGTTAAATGAAATTGAAAAGAGAAATTCAAGTTCCAAAAACATGAAACCATTGAAGTACAACAATCATAATAAGTTGGTTGGGAAGAAAAGTAAATCCTTGATATATGGTAAAAGAAAATTAGAAATTTTCATAATATAAAGAAAAGCAAGGTGTTCTACTTTTTCATGTCGACCAACCCAAGTTACATACTGATTATAATATAGAAGAAGAATATCAAACAAAAGGCTCCTCGGCCTTCCTTACACTATTACCTTTTTGAGGTAAAGTAGAACAAAAATTGTTGTCGTAGAATTCACTACATGTAAATAACTTTATTTAAAAAACAATTTTTTTATTTTTCCTGAGGCCATGCAATTTATAAACTTAATGAGTGTAGAAGAACAACCATTTACAACTCATTGAAAAAGAGTTTCCTTGCATGCTTCATAATGTAAAGGAATAGAATGCAAATAATGAGCCTGATAGCTAACCAAATCATCCTAAAAGGAAAAATTAAAAAGATATATTGATACATTGTCCTTCATCATGCATAATGCTCATGACAGCTAGCAATTCAATGTGCTTATATATTCACATGGATGCCACTTGAATATCTTAAGCCATTTCACATGATACAGCAGGTCGACTTCATTACATGAAGTCGAAATAAAAGGAAAAAAATTGCAGGTCATGATTTTAGTTTCAAGCATCATTAAATAGCAAAGCATGAGTTTGATAGCTAGCAATCCAAGAACGAATAACAGATAAAAAAAACATGAAATTTATCAATGAAAAGCTAAGTATATTCCTAAAATGCTCAATGGTCAAAGTCAGGCTGTAAAACATATTGAGGAAGCAGAATTGAACACTACCAAAGAGTAATAAAAGTCACTATATCACTGCATTGGGGTGCACAAGCTCCTTAAAAGTTAATAGAAAAAGATTACACATTCTCCTTATATTTTCATGAAATAGGTAAGCTCTTGGACAAAGTTTAATAAAGGGCAATGTTCAGCTAATATAAAACTGATCTATGGAATACACATAATGAAGTTGGTTAAAAAAATATCTTAAATTCAAAATGGGATACGTTAGTGCATATTGACAAACCTATTTGAATGGCATAAAAGACTAAAAGAGGTCATGAAACCAAGAATCAATGAGTTTTTGATAGCTAGCAATCCGTGAATCAATAAAATATTAAAAAAATCAATGAAGCTTGATGTACAATTGAGGCTATTCCCAAAATGCGATAGGGTCAAAGTGATTAAGAAAATCATATGGTATGACAGAATTTTACACTACACAAAGCAAGCTCCATTAACAAAGATTACATTGGTTTTCATTATATTTGTGATTTTGGGGTTTGTCACGATCCTTACAATATAATGAAAAAGTAAAAACATTCTCCTAATAATAGCATGAAACAAGGAAGATCTTGGAGTAAGTTTAATAAAGGGCAATGTTTAGTTAATATAAAACTGATCTATAACAACACATTGTTAAAAAACATTCTTATGCCAAAATGGGATAAATAACTTAGTACTGACAAACCTATATTAGTGGCATAAATGAAAGTCGCAGGTTTTAAATATGTGGGCTTTGATAAATGTTTAGTTTTCCCGTACCTGTAGAAAATATCCATAATAAGCAACTTGGAGATGTGGGTGGAATTGTTAGTATACCATTAATGACTATAAATGGTGACACTCTTTTATTGTGAGATGAGACATAAGTAAGGCCCACCAGTTTGATAAGGAGTGAAAATTAAAAAACCATGTTGCAAGTGGAGATGTGGGTGGAATTGTTGGTATACCATTATTGACTATAAATGGTGACACTCTTTTATTGTGAGATGGGACATAAGTATGGCCCACCAGTTTTATGAAGAGCGAAACTTAAAAAACCATGTTGCAAGCCCAAGCCTCTCAGAATTGTTAAGGCAAGGACGAGCATAAAAAAACGTAAGGTGGGAAACTCAAATTTTAATGGCTATTTAGTTAGTGGTCTAGGCTTGTGAACTTGTGGTCCCGTTCATTAGTGTTAGCCACAAAGTCCATCAGTATAACTCTTATTCCTCATGTTTAAAAAGTTATAGCCATTCCCAAATGCTTTATTAAAATCTTCTACCTACACATGCCTTCCAAAAACATAGGTCCAAAAATGGCAAACCGACAATGAAACAATAATAACTCAGATGATACATTGTCGCTGTTTGACCAAAATCAAACTTCCTCCCCAATACTCACATTTGAGTTTGGTCCTCAAACTAACCTATCTTCATTGATATCTTAGCTCTATTTATAGACAACTCCAACCCAGACAAACATGGGTGTTATTTTCACTGATATTACCAATGTACAACCTCATCAACAAGATCCTCTTTGTCAAACCACAAAGGTAGGTTTGTTCACTTAACGAAACACTCCCCATTTGGCTATTCACATTCTCTTCGATTACTAAATGTCATATACATTGCTTTCCAAGTTCTCCCGCTTTGACAAAATTAAGCTCTTTAGCCCGTAATGGCAATAAACCTAAAATAGAGAACCATGTATTCAAGAGGAGGAGTGTTGGGTATAAATCTCTATTCACACCGCCCACGGGAGAATCTCACAATGGATTAGAAGCTGAAAAAGGTTGTAGCATTGACCATTATCATTTTTTATTATGACTTGCATGTTTTCTTTGCATTCGATATTGCAACTAATTGATGATGAACATTTTCTTGATGCAACTATTATGAAAAGTCAAAGAAAATGTCCAAAATTGTTGTCTGCTGTAAATATGAATAAAACTGGTGATAGTTCCAATGCAAATTCAATCAAAGCCAGTCCTAACCTCTCACAAGATTTGTTTGGTTTCATGTTTCGATTATTATTTTCCATAATAAACAAAATTTTAGGTACATTGCATGGAAACTAGTATTATTATTAACCTTAATGCTTCAATCTATATTTTTAACAAACTAATTAACTCATTATCATGATTGCAATTTATTTCATACAATGTATTATTATTAACCTTAATGATTAAATGTAACTTGAAGTGCTATCACCTTTTTGGAGGCAGCAAAATATTTTTTTTTGTCAATGAAGGCAACAATATTATAACAATATATTGCTAGCATCAGACATGTAAGATTCAGCTTCATTATGGGAAGACACACACACACACACAGCTAGATAAGTATAGGACGCTTATAATGCTTGCTTCATGTTGTCAACTTTTGTAGTTGAACCTAAACACAAAGAAAAAGCCATAGAGATATATAGAAGCATGGCACAATTAGAGCATGTTAGAACCCACACTCTTTTCAATATCATTGTTATATTAAATTTGTTTGAATGAAATACAACTGACATGCATTATTTTCATGCACTTATATCTCACTTATTTTATACTAACAGAAGTGTATACCATTGAGTTCCAAAAAAACAAGTCTTCCACATGCTCATATACTTCTGTTCCTAGAGCCTTATGACAAAATTACAACCACTGAATCTATTGATAAAGTTATTTCTGTTGAAATTCTAGATAGATCAAAGTCACCTAGGCTTTATGAATTGGTTAAATACATCTTTGCTCCAAAAGCTTGCAGCACATATCAATGTTGAAAAGTGTAATCAAACCACTTCAATCAAGTACTCATTTAAGAACATAAGCAAAGAGAATGACTGTGTTGTGGTTGGTATTTTTGACAACAATTCTCGTGAAGATCCAAATGCTATGATCTACAAGATTCAACAATTTTACAATTGGAGGTATATATTAGCATGTGAAGCTACTTGGCGCATTTTTGGATTTGAAATTCATCATAGACACCCAGCTGTTAAAAGATTGAGTTTCCACCTTCCTAATCAATAATGTGTCATCTACTCAAATACCGTTGATGTTTCAGAGTTAATTCAAAGGCCAAGAGTCTATGAGTCACAATTTCTAGAATGGATGAAATTAAATGAGGTGGATGAATTTGCTAGGAATTTAACATACCAATAATTCTTGAACTTTTATGTGTACCACAAACTCAAGTGACAATGGAAATGTAGGCAAAAGGGCTTTTCGATGGAAGAATTGGACATGTATCACCTACATCTGGGGAATTGTATTACTTGAGGATTTTGTTAACTAAAGTTAGAGGCCCTACTTCTTTTGACCAAATCAAGATAGTAGATGGTTGTGTCCATAAGATGTTTAGGGATGCGTGCTCAGCCCATGGTCTTTTAGATGACGATAATGAGTACATTACTGCCATACGGGAAGCTTCAAATTGGTCAAGTGGGAAGTCACTCCGTGAGCTATTTGTCAGCATGCTTTTATGTTGTTGCTTGCAATGTTCAAATAATGTATGGAATATATGCTCAAATCACCTATAGGAAGATCTACTTTACATCAAGCAAAATGATCCAATTTCTTCAGGTATGGCTTCACCTTACTTCTTACATTTTTAGTAATATTATTATATAACAAATCAAAGCCTAACTTTGTGTAATTTTTTCAAATAGGTGCTATTGTAGCTAAGCAAGATCGAGAGCATTTAACTGGAAAGTCTTTAACTGATTTTACTTTACTTCCATCTCCAAGTGACTGCATCATGTCCAATCAGTCAAACAATCTTATCATGCAAGAGTTATCCTACAATCAGATTTCTTTTCAGTAATTATCTGATCAATTGATTGTTAACCTAAACTCATAGCAAAAGCATATATTTGATTGTGTTGTGGGCTCATTACACAATCCATTTGCTGATTTCTTATTTGTTTACATTCATGGTAGGATGGGAAAAACGTTTTTGTGGAATGCATTAACATCCACATTACATGCAAGAGGAGATATTGTCCTAACCGTTGTATCAATTGGAATACCCCGTGACATTGTTGCTATCTGGGAGGACAACATACTCTAGGTTTTCAATTCCAATTAATATCATAGAATTTTCAATGTGTTCAATTAGACAAGTCTCTAACCTGGCAGATTTACTTAGAAGTACCAAGTTGATAATATAGGATGCAGCACCAAGGGTTCAATGTTATTGCATTGAAGCTTTTGATAGAATAATGAAAGATATCATGCACTACATTCATCCTTTTAGTGTTAAATGCATCGTTATGGGGGGTGACTTCTGCCAAATCCTTTCTGTCATCCCAAAAGGAACTAGAGCAAATATTGTTAATGCATGTATCAATTCCTCTTACCTATGGCATCATTGCAAAATCTTCCATCTCATGAGAAACATGAGGTAGGCTTCAAATTCAACCTATAATGACCAACATAAGCTATCATGGTTCTCTAAGTGGCTTCTACATGTGGGGGATGGGAACCAAACCCACCATACTGATGACCAATCAACTATTGAAATTCCTATGGAACTATTACTACCACCATCCTCTGATCCAATTGCTGTAATAGTTTCCTCAACTTACATGCAACTATTGGACAATTTAGGGTCCAATGATTATTTCAATGACAAAGCAATTCTTGCTCCAACAATTGACCTGGTCAAAAAACTAAATGATTACATCTTATCCTTGCTCCCAGGTGATGCAATGAAATATTTAAGTTGTGACTCCATTTACAGGTCAACCAATAACTGTGATAGTTTTAAAAATCTTTACACAACTAAGTTCCTCAACTCAATTAGTATCTCAGGAATGGCTTCACATAATCTATGTCTGAAAGTTGGAGCTACCATTATGTTATTAAGAAATATTGACCAGACAGCAGGATTATATAGTGGGACGCGTCTTCGAATAACAAATCTAGGGAAATATGTTATAGAGGCATCACATTAAATGGATCAAATCAAAATCAAAAGGTTTTGATTCATAGGATGGACATGAATCCTTCCAATAGTAGGTACCCTTTTCGTATGACTAGAAGACAATTCCCATTGACTTTGTCTTTTGCTATGACTATCAACAAAAGTCAAGGGCAGTCTCTTCGTCATGTTGGATTATACCTCCCCACACTTGTCTTCAGTCATGGTTAGTTATATGTTGCACTTTCAAGAGATTGAAGCATGGATGGACTTGTTAGGATCGGATTTGACCAAGAGGGGGGGTGAATTGGTCTTAATAAAATTTTCGCAAACGTGAGATGTAAAACAGAATACGAAAGAAATCAACACAGAGATTTATCCTGGTTCAGTCCACTTGACCTACGTCCAGTCCTCAGATTCCTCTGAGCTTTTCTCAATCCACTAATCTTAAAAAGATTACAACCAATCACAAGAAGGACTCTCCCCCTTCTTAACTCAATCTAATCCCCAGACACTTTTGCTCGTGTCTAAACCAACACAAGGTTCTCCGACCTTGACCAACTCTCTCAAAGGAATAAATGAACAAGTATATTCTCCTTTATGAGAATTTAATGATGAACACTGAAGCTCTTTAATGAGAGTAAGAAAACAGAGTATGAATGTGAAGTGTAATCAATTCGAAATCTCGTATGTGCGTTCTCTGTCTTCTGGTGACTTGAATGCATCTCCTTTTATAGATGAGAAGTATTAAATGTCCGTTAGAGACATTTAAGTTTCCGTTAGACTCGCCATCGTCGTTCACCTTCTTGCATTGAATGCGTCTGCAACTCTCTAACAGTAGGTAGAATGAAGTTCTGAGATTTTGTCCGTTGAATCTCTTTTTGTTCAGGCAATCTGGACTTCATTCCCTGTTAATAAATAAGTCAGATAAGCATTTATGATGGTTGGTGTGATGCAAATAATCGTTGCATGAAAAAGGAAAGATTTTAGAATTAGTTTAAAGTCGCTGACACGCTGCGTAACTGTCAGAAGGTGGAACTCGAGTTTTGTCTCCTCAAAACTCGAGTTATAGAAGAATTTTCAAACAGAAAATCTCATAACTTTTGTTGAAACTCGAGTTTGAATAGAGTTTTGATAAAAACTTGAGTTGTAAAGCTCATAACTCGGGTTTCCAGGAGTTCCAGAAAGCTAAAACGTTTCGTGCTCTTCGAGACTCGAGTTTCATTTGTCAAAACTTCAAGTTTTGAAGGTTTTCAAGTCATAACTTTCATTGTAACTCGAGTTCTCTTGAGAGTTTTGTATTCCAGCGTTTTTGTCCTTCGAAACTCGAGTTATCCTTCATGAAACTTCAAGTTATAAGAAATGCAAAACATAACTTTTATATGAAACTCGAGTTCTACTGGAAGTTTTGAGTTTAAAAGAAGTTTTCTTTTCGAAACTCGAGTTTTATTTTACGGAACTCGAGTTCTAACGAAACTCTAAGCGAAACTT
>QFDD01005509.1:0-16052 GCA_006871305.1 Vachellia collinsii | reverse complement strand
AAAAGTTATAAACAAAGGGTCAACGTAACTTCCATTGACGGCCATGGTATTTTTGAGCCTTTTTTTTTTTTTTTTTTTTTTGTTGGTAGGCATTCTTGCATTCAAGAAAAGTATATCATGTCAGATGAACATTTGAATAAAGTTGATGGTAGTGGTCGATTTAAAATGACTAAATTGGATATTGTTTTGCATTTATATAGAAATAAAGATAGAGAAAGCTGACTGGTTTTAATTTTTAGAATTTATATCTTTTATTTAGATTGAATGATGGTCTTATTTTTAATTTTTAACGTCAAGGTAGAGCATACTAGAAAGATTGCTAGTTTGATGAGGAATTCTTATCCTCAAATTTAGATCGGAAGGGGCTAAGGCATGTCAACCTTGTCATTGTCACTTAGGAAGAATTGGTTGTCCCACGCTAAAATGAGTCTAGTTTCATGGTTGCATCAAATTAAAGAAATTGATAATGTTGTAAAGTGGGTCATTAAAATAATTATTTTAAAAAATAAGAATAGAAAAAAAAACAAAATCTAGAACTTCTAGATCAAATTTGAACAGTCCAAATTTAATGAGTTTAGGGATAATGTGAATCCATTGTCCAGCATGTGTATATGTGAAGGACATTATTCTACTTTATCTGTATGTCTGATATTTTCATTTTACTAACAATATTATTAAATATTGAGGGTTAGATTATGTATTCTACCTCCATAGTGTGTATATTATAGTCGGATATGTATTTCTACCCCACCTTATTAGATCTTTAAAAGTTTGGTGACCATTAGATCATTAAACCACTTTGATAATATAGTGCATGTAAATATATAATACATGTGACCAGTCAACGTTTTATCCAATGACAACACTTGTAATACGAATGATATTTGTAAAAGGCATTTGACAATTTTAATAACGTTATAACATGAGTTTTAATCATTGACTATATACTTGTAACGCGGAAGACAATATTTATAAATGTATTGACAATTTCAATAGCAATGTTTACCTTTACAGTTACCAAACTTTTATATTTGTAGAAATTTAATCAACTTGGTGACACTACTACAATGATAAACACTTCTCACATCCTTTTTTTTTTTGGTTTTTTTCACATCTATTTCATAGGTGGCCTCTTTATAGGAACCTTACAAATATGTGACTGTCACGTCTATTAGAAAATAGATGTAATAAATACACATCACGTCCATTATTTGAAAAAAAAAAAATGGACGTGACATAGGGTATTTATCACATCCATGTCATGTCCATTACTTGAAAAAATGAACATGACATAGGGTATTTGTCACGTTCATTTTTGACGTGACATTTCATGAGAAATGTTTTTATTATGAATGTTACAAATATATGACTATCAGTCCATTAGGAAATAGATGTGACATGGGGTATCTATCACTTCCATTTTGACAGATACCCCCTTATCATATTCATTGTTTGCAAAAATGGACGTGATAAATAGACATGCTAACTCCGTTATTTTTTAAAAATGGATGTGAGAACTCCTGTTTTCTTCTCTTTCTTTTTTTTTTTTTGCCAAAAACAATCAATTTTATTAATCACAAAAAAGTATTTAATGCACACACTAATAGCCAAAGCACCAAAAAAAAAACCCCCCGAAAAAAACAACCTATTATACAAGCTAACACACCATCTTTAACAACAAAATAAGAGGGCATAGAAACAATTTCACCATCTCAAATAACACATTGGAAATGTTGCCATCATCATCCAATCACCATGGTACATGCCCTTACACGCTTCGTTGAGCTACAGGCCTGCAGCCTTTACAGCGACTGGAATTGCAACAGCTGGGCCAACACCCATGATGGCAGGATCAGTCCCAATGCCAACATTTATTGTCTCTTCAACAAACTATTAATGGAGAGATTCACAGAAATCAACTATCTGCCAACTTATCAGCTAGAGGTGTTCAAACAAAAGAGATGTCGGATGGCAAAGAAGAAATATGCTGAATCATTATTGGAGCATCATTATTTACTTGATATACTCACGAGTCATAACAACTCAGTCTTTAGTCAGTATTAATTACTGAAAATTCATCACAGAGATTCAAAACAATGGAAATAATTTCATAATAGGTGCACTTACAGCACTTGCTGTTTCCCTATTGCTCCAAGTGAGGGTGGAATGGCCCCATGAATGTCGTTTCCACTGAAGTTCCTGCAATGCACATGCAAACAAACCTCACAAATAGCCAAAGAAACCTTATGGCTATTTCTATCCTTAACAATAAGGAGTTAAAAATAAGGAAAACAAATAAGGTTACACAAATCAAGAAACTATCAAGAACTCACAAGATCTGCAGGTTATATAGTCCAGATATATCTTTTTGGCAAGAAACCCTTCAGCCCCTGGCTGTCAAGACCTCTATCCATCAAAAGATCAAGCACCAATCAAAACCAAGATATTGACATTGAATAATCCAAATGACTTGCGTCTTAGTGGTAATCTCTAAGGTAAAATATGGAATTTCAGCTTGCGTTAATGGTAGGGATTTGAGAGAGCAAAAATTTTAAATCATCAGTGCAAGTAGATAAAGACATTTATAAAAAAAATTGAAATACATTGATTAGATTTTGACCTCTGTTTTTCACTGTGTATAGAGGTACATATGCATAATCGACTTCAACCCACTTATAACTAAAAGAAAACATGATGAGAAAGCAAAAAAATACAACTATAACTAAAAGAAAACATTATGAGAAAGCAAAAAAACAACTAAATAACTTTAAAGAAGGGATATCAAATAAATTCTGAAATATGGCCAGATTGTCAAAAACCATTTCATTATGAAAACCTTAAGCTGATAGGAAGTTCAAGGATATTTTTAGACAATATATCCAAAACTGATGTAAAATAAAAGCCTAAACAAACCGAGAACATACATTCCATCAATGACCCATTTGCCACTTTTTTTGTCTAATTGACAATCTGCTCACAAAAATGGTTTTTAATGGACAATCTGCACTGCAGCTGCATTTATTGACATAAGCAAGCTAAGAAGGGAAGGTCTGGCTGAACATAAACTTATATATAACTATAGACATTCCTAAACTAGCATAACCACGAATCATTGTGGTTCTTGCACGCACTTGCCAATTAAATAGCCCCAATTTCCCTCTTATCCACTTCGTATCTTTCCTCTCTTCTCTAGATTTTATTTCATAATTTCCCTTGCACAACTTAACGACGCAAAATATAATAACGCAACCATAAGCACCATTCAAGCTTCTACGAAATACGAATAAAGCCTACTAATGGAAGCAATACGAAAAATGGAAACAACGTAATAAGCACCAACATACCGCTTGCAATCTCGCATTTTATTAGTCAGCTCTTCTAGCTACCTGCTTTGCCTATTTGAATCCTTAATCTTCCCCAAATTCTGAAATCCATTTGTGCACGAGGGAAAATGTGGTCAGGAGGGATGAAGGGAACGAGGGCTGGTTGGAGAGGGAAATTCTTAAATTTGATTTTGCAAAAATAGGGGGGGGAGGAGGGATGGGCGAGGGAGGGAGCAGGCTTGGAGGCGACGGGAATCTTGTGGGCAAGATTGGCGACAGTGAGGTGCATGAAAGAGCAAAGATCCATGGAGGCGTAATGTGCGAAGGGGAACGTAAAGAGGAAGGAAGAAGGTCGGGAGAGGAAATCAGGCGGAGCGCAATGTGTAGAGAGGAAAGAAGTAAGGAGGGAGAGAGTCCACTAGCCTCTGCTCTCCGTGCTCCATCCGTGGCCTGAAAACACTGGTGTGTTCGAGAACATACACATGTCAGGTGACTTGAAATGAACGTTAGAGGGTATGATTTCAGAGGTTAATCACTGACTACAATTGTAACATTTGTTAATTGAGATTTGTCACAGCTAATGCTTGCAATATTATATTTTTACTTGTAAAAATTGGTAGGTGCATTCACACACCCTCGTCCAATTAATTGAATTTATATAAATATAAAATTTATTAATTGTAGTAATATAATAAATGTTATTGAAATTGTTAATACGTTTGTAAATATTGTCATTCGCTTTATAAGTATTGTCACTTCATGATGCGATCCAACAGGGCGCATCAAATTCAAATAAGCCTTTTGAAATTCCAAATGAATCAATTGTAAGGGCAAGAGCCAAAAGATTGAAGGAATCATTGAATGGGCATATGCAAGAGGTTTCAATAAAAAAAATGGTATTTGTAGCAACAAATGAGAAAGAAGACTCCAAAGACGTCATTAATGTGATTTGGGCTGAAAATGGACATGCAGATCATATTTTGGGTTTGGAGGCTTCAAATTAAAGGGTTTGGACCATGGGCAATACATAGAAGGGCTTATTTGGGCCTAAATAACCACATTTTGGGCTTAAGTTGTTTATTATCTTTAGTTTATTTCTTTTATGCGAAATTTGTAATTTGAATTAGATAGAATTGGATAAAAGATATTCTTTTGAATATCCTTATCCCTAGATTTTAGGATATTTATCAGTTTCAAAGTTTAAATTTATCTTTTTTTGATTTTAGATTGAATTTTATCTTTTCTTTAGGATATGATTTCAGAATGTAATCTCTATAAATACATTGTACTCCTCATTCTTAAAATCAGATTATGAGATTATGTTTTTGAATTAAGTTTGCAAGATTGCAACTTTAAACTTGAGAGTCAATTTCTCTCTAGGGTTCTTCATTGACTAACAAACTTATCAAGGCTTGATCATCCTTGTGACGTCTTCCAACACTTCAGGTCCTTGTTCTTCCGTGTTCAAGAATTCAAGTAGATCGTCAACCTTTGTTTAGCGTTCTTGGGATGCGTATATTTCATAATGGCTGTGGGTTCTTGGGATCTTTCCCTTTAGGTTCGCACCATCTTGGTATCAGAGCTTCAGTTCTAAACTCAGTTTTTATCTTTATGTTCTTTCAGTTTAAATTTCATTCTTTATTTCTATTGTTTCTTACATTTGTTCTTTCTAGTCGTTTATCAATTTCTTTCCATCTGTTTGTCCAGTTTTCCTTCGTGTTTTTCAACATTTAATAGGTCTTTTTCATTGTTCAAAATCTCATCTTTCTGCTCTTTTTGGAACCGTTTCAATCCGAGATTTTTAGGTCTAGTTTTGTCCGTTTCAAATTGAACGTGTTTTCAGGGTTTTTTGGGTTCAGTTTATGTTTTTGTGTCTTTGTTTGTGGGTAGATTTTGTTTTATTCTTTTTATTTTGAAAATAAAAAACAAATAAAAAATATTATCTTTGTGTTATTCTTGAACAATCTTGATTTTTTTTTTAACAATCTTTTGTCATTCTTGAACATTCTTTGTGTCATTCTTAACCATCTTGAATAATCTTCGTGATATTTTTGATTTTCTTGAACAATATTTACGTCAGTCTTGATTTTTTGAATGGTTTAGTTCTTTAAAGAGCCTCAAGAGAAATTTAAAGATTGAAAAAAAAACAGGTACAATATGTATGGTGAAAAGGAACTTTTGAAGGATCTCCAAGTTTTACTACAAGGGTTCAAAGAATGGCTAATGATGCAGAACAATGGATGTCAAGCCATAAATCCAAGTCAAAAAGAAACTTCAAAAGAGAGTTGAAAGGGTTGAAACAAGGCTCCATGTGTGTTGATATATATTTTCAAGAGTTGGAGTTAGCTATGATAAGAGCTCTTGTGAAGGAAACTCCAAGGGCCACTAAGGATCGTTTTGTGCGTGGGCTTAATCCTGAATTAGCCAATTTCACAAAGTGGTGGAGCTTCATGGATATCACAGATTTGGTTCCTGTAGTTGCTGAGCATGAGCGCAAAATCAAGCAAGAGAAAGTTTCAAAAGATAGATCAAATTTCAAACGAGATTGAACCAGTGATTGTCGCTACCCCTGTTATAGAGAGAACCAAGGAGGAGGAAGAATTAAATCATCAAGATCATGAGGATAAACGTATAGAAGAAGAAATTCTTATTTCAACTACTGATTGTGTGTGGTTGAAGAAGATCCCCTCAATCATAATGAATGGGCATGTGCAAGAGCCAATAAGCCTTTTGAAATTCCAAGTGAACCAATTGCAAAGGCAAGAACCAAAAGATTGAAGGAAGCATTGAATGGGCATGTGCAAGAGGTTTTAATAAAGAAAATGGTATTTGTAGCAACAAATGAGAAAGAAGACTCCAAGGATGTTATCAATGTGATTTGGGCTGAAAATGGACATACAGATCATATTTTGGGCTTGGAGGCTTCAAATTAAAGGGCTTGGACCATAGGCAATACATAGAAGGGCTTATTTGGGCCTAAATAACCACATTTTGGGCTTAAGTTGTTTATTATCTTTAGTTTATTTCTTTTATGCGAAATTTGTAATTTGAATTAGATAGGATTGGATAAAAAATATTCTTTTGAATATCCTTATCCCTAAATTTTAGGATATTTATCAGTTTCAAAGTTTGAATTTATTTTTTTTGATTTTAGATTAAATTTTATCTTTTCTTTAGGATATGATTTCAGAATGTAATCTCTATAAATACATTGTACTCCTCATTCTTAAAATCAGATTATAAGATTATGTTTTTGAATTAAGTTTGCAAGATTGCAACTTTAAACTTGAGAGTGGATTTCTCTCTAGGGTTCTTCATTGAACTAACAGACTTATCAAGGCTTGATCATCCTTGTGGCGTCTTCCAACACTTCAAGTCCTTGTTCTTCCGTGTTCAAGGGTTCAAGTAGATCGTCAACCTTTGTTTAGCGTTCTTGGGGTGCGTATATTTCAGATTGGCTGTGGGTTCTTGGGATATTTCCCTTTGGGTTCGCACCACTTCATAAAATATTGACTAATTACATGTGCTATATATTTACATATATGATATATTAAAGTGGTTTGACAGTCCAATGGCTATTAAATTTTTTTGGGAACCAAGGTTGTCTTTATCATTTTTTTTATAAGAGAAGTATTTTTTTTAAAAGCATCAAAATTCAAATCTTAGATTCATACATGCTTCTATATCTATCCTTATGCTTATTCATGGTACCATCTTGGAATTTTCATATTGAAAGAATATTTTATAGTGATTTTCCCTAATTATTTTTATTTATATAGTATTCAATTACTATTTTTAAATTTATTGTATATGAGGCCTTCTATATACATACAACTTTCTCTCATTTCCTTATGATGTTTGACTGATAGACTTTATTTGTAGGCTTCGCACGCAAATGGATCCAACCAAATAATCACAACTTAGCAATTTAGCATTGATGATCCATATTTCAACATTGCAAAAACTAATTATTGCATGAATATATGATGCATGGCACTTATATTTTTAATTTTATGCTATAATATGAGCACCCCTGCAAAGAACCTTGCATTTCACTACAATTCCATAGACATATATAAAACCCAGGAGCCACCATTATTCTAATCATGCTTGGCACCAAATTGAGAGCTCTATAAACTCCCACGTCTTCCATGAACACTGATTCAAACCTCGCATCTTTGTCCACTCTGAAAATTGTCAGGCTTGGGTAGTGAGCCGAGGTAGCCAATAGGTGCACCATCCACACAGGCTTGGACTCAACAAAGAAAGCTTTCAACAATGGCTCAGGCCAACCTCTGTTCCAACCCAACATTGCCACAATATCACTCACTTTTCTATCACAGAATCTGCTGAACTCTTGACTGAAATGCCTTGTTCCTTTGTTCAATACTTCCTCACAGGTTAATCCATGAAGCATGTTGTAAGATGTGAAGTTGGCTTCGCACCGTTCCATTGGGTTCAGTATGCGACTTGATGAGTTCTTTCGAAGTCCTCAAAGAAAGCTTTGTTCAAGAATTCTGTTAAAAAACGATTAAAATAGTAGTGAGAGGAACAAACGAGTGACATGTAAGGATAAAAAGGCCCACGGATGAGGTGGAGCTTTGGGTGCATACAACAATTTCTCCGAATATGAGGCATCAAAATAATTGACGTGAAAGCCTAAGCCACGCGTCTAACCATGCAAACGTATATTGAAATGCAAAGGTTTGAAAAAATTGAAAGAACATTATTTTTGCTCGTAGCTATATTTCTTCCTTAATTTTTAACTTAGGATCTATATCTTTTTCTATTTTATTTAAATCATTTAATTATGTTCCGTTAACACAATTAGATTTTATACTTTTGCTCTGTTAGCATTATTAGTCTCATATATAGGAGTTAACGATGATAATATAGAGAAAAATCAAAGGATCTGATATAGAGAGAAAAATGTATGGATACAAAATAAAAAAAAATGAAGGAAAAAAGATCTTACATTTAGAACTAGAGTGAGGAAAGGAATTGAGGAAGATTATTAAGTTGTTTTGCAAAAAAAAAAAAAAAGAAAAAAAAACACGTAATACTAACTATCTTAATGAACATCCTGAATTTAATCAAATTAGATAAATAGATCCTACATTTAATATTAGAGGGAGTAGTATACATGTAATTAGAATAATTAAAACCCAATTGCCTTGTTCTTCTTCTAAAGGGAATTAAGCCAGAAATTAGCTTCAGAGGACTCTCGTTTTGATTGCTAGGGTCTGATACGATTGGGCTTGTGAATGGGTTCATGGAGGCTTGCCAGAACTCCGCTGGTCAGTTCATGGACTTCTTCCGCAATGATGATGAAATACATGGAAGTAAGAAATGAGAACATTGTGGACTTTCAATAATAATAATAGTATTGAATGCTTGTTAATACTATGGTGACCGTTAAAAATGAAACATTCCCTAATGTTAATACTATGGTGACCGTAAAAAATGAAACATTCCCTAATGCATTTAATTTTAGCACTCTTTCTTTGTTGTTCTTATGTATGACAGTTTTGCATCTTTACCTTATTGACCAGTCACCCACATTATATTCCCTAATATCTCCCTCCCTCTCACTCTAACATCACGCCTCACTACCCATACGTTAGTTACGACCAGCTTGTCCCTTTAGTTATGGACCTTTCAAAGTTTAATCACTATTTCAGGTTATTTTTACACTGTTCATTCCAATTTTTTTTTATTTGTCATTTTGTTTTGCACACTGCATTGATTGTTTTACATTGAATCACTTTTTTTTTTGGCCAAACTGCATTGGATGTGACTGTGTTAATTAATTTAGCATAACTTTACTGAGATTTTGGTTCAATCTGGATTTGTTGACAATAATTTATGTATTAGAAATTAACTCTTTGACAAGAGGTTGCCTCAAAGGTCCTCCATTTCCTATGAATGCACTTCTTATTAATTACTCTATGCTCATAAATTATCTGAATGCATGGTAGAGATCTGTTAATGTTGTGAAACTAAACTTGTATATTCTTAGACTAAATGAGTTGTGTCAGTCACATCACAAAAGATTACGAAGTTAATTATGTTGTTTGAATTTACATTGTTGAACTTGTGAAGTAGTAGGCCATTTATAATGGTAATATATGGTTAAGGTACAAATCTATTTATCAAGTTTTTCACTACTACTGACAACATAAACTTTTCTTAGATGCAAAACTATTATATATAAGTTTTGCTAAATGGTACAAAAATGACACAACCATCAACCATATCTGCATGACAATTAATATATCCACATTATTTAAAGATAGTGACTTGGTTGACGTGACGATGACAATTAATATATCAACCTCTTCTCGCTTCTTCACTTTTATATTCAAATTAGACCTTTGCCACTTCACGAATTGCTAGAAGCAAAAGTAAAAAAAAAGGGACATTCATCAATCCAAAGTTTGTTGCTTAGAATTTTTGACAACCAAATTTGTATGGCTTGTACTTATGCATAAACCATGTAACAACAAGAATGAGTGCATGGATGGAAATCATGGTTTTGAAGAAGGTGTTGACAAATATGTCTTAAAAATGTAGAATAGTTTATGGACATAAAACCATAGTTTCAAAAGTGGTAGACAAATATATTCAGATTCTCCAGAATAGCTTTTAACTCTCAAATCCACGGTTTGGGGGTGGAAATCATGGTTTTCCAAAAACTATTCTTTCCAACTTTTTCAAAAGCTATTCTTCAAAATCTATTTTCTAAAAATAACTTTTACACAAATTGTGTTGGAAAATGGGTCAATCCACCCTTGGTGGATTAGGTCCAAATCCATTGATGTGGGGCAAAAATGTGATAATTAGAAATATGAGGCTGTAAAGTCTAATAATCCCCACACTATTTAAATTTTAAATTTTAAATTTCAATAAAGGAGTGGGAACAGTTTTCTTGCGGCAGAACGTGCAATACCGTTTTTGCATTTTTTTAATTCACTATATATAGAGAATGCTTTACAGAAAAGGAGACCCTTTTTACGAATACGTTAAAATCATCACAATTCCTTGGTTCCAAAAGCTCTTCCATCTCAGTGTGTATTTGTTGTGTAAAACAACCCAAATCCCAACTGGTGATCTGGTTCGTGTGGGTACCAAGAATAACTAGTCTGCACTTTCAAGTATACTCTAAAACCTACAGTGGTATCAGAGTGTTTATATATAATTCTGTGGCTGTTTTTGTGGCTGTTTATAAGATATGTGAAATTGCTTATATCTTTAGGTTTTTTATATGCGGTTGGGAGAAATAAACTGTAGTCTATATTTTTGTTTTGCTTATTATGAAGCTATCTAGTGAAACAAGCATGTTCATTATATGAATTTGACCCCAAAAACCTTCCATAAGCAGACTTTTAGTAAGTAAAATGTACTTTCAGATGGATTCGGTGAGCACAGCAGTCGTTTTACATGAGGGGTCATTTGAAAATGTAAGATTTAGACTATAAAATATATCCCATTGCGAAGAACATGAAAAAACGAGAAAAACGACACCAAGAATGTTGAAAACGGACGTCGGACGGTGGAGAAACAGAGGAGAGAAGTTTCAGGTCTGACGGATCCGACCCGCTGCTACAACCGGGTCTGGAGCAACCCGGCTGGAGGTTGAAGACGACCGTACAGAACAAAAACGGCGTCGTTTCAATTAAAAAAAATCTAAATTGGAGATTGGGCTCGGAGGCACGGAGGCCCAAGTTTTTTAAAAAAAATTGGACTTTGAGCTCGAAGGCCCAAATAAAAAAACAAAAAAAAAATTACCTGGACCGGGTTAGCCCAACCTGAGAAAATTTTTTATTTAAAAAAACAAGGAAAAGGATGGGTTGGGTCATCCAAGCCCAACTTGAATCCAAATGCAAAAAAAAAAAAAAGGCTGGATTGAGTCAGCCAAACCCGATCCACACATAAAATGGGCTGGATCGGGTTGGCCCAACCTGAGACCAAATTTTTTTTAAAAAAAGGCCATAGTTTAAAAAAAAATTGCAATGTGCCACGTGGCTCGTGAGGCCACGTGGAAAGTCAAAAGTCACTTCTGACAAGTCCACCAAGAGGCTCTTGGTGCGTGGAAACGATATAAGCGGCGCGTGAGTCAAACGGCCGCCTCCACAGTGGCGATATGAATTTTTTCATTTTTATGTCACCGAGAGTGGGAGTGATATGAATTTTTTCATTTTTATGTGATTTTTCCTTCTCTGGGAGCGATATGATTTTTCCGTGAGTGGTCCAAATGAGCTGAAGTTTGTTCCTGAAACTTTCTAAATTCGGGATCTTTATTTTGATATATAATTTGCCTTTTTTTAGTGGTAAATGAGATCTGTTTTAAAAAAGATTTCAGTGCACTTTGAAGTTTATTTGCTTAATTAAATAATAATTTAAGTTATTTAATTTTATTTAGGTAATAAAGATGTCAAATTCTTCAAAGAGCACTGGAACTTGTGAGTACGGATATGTGATTTATGAATACTTGGATGATCAGATCCAAGTAGATGTACCTGAAGCTGATCTAGAACAGGATCCTGAAGAAGAAGTATTCTTTGAGGAAGAGGATCCTAAAGAATTAATCGAAGAAAATCTTGAACAAAATCTTGTGGAAGCTCAAGTGGAACCTCAAATGGTTTACACTGACTCTGGACCTAAGAGTGAAGCTCCCAATGATGGTAATTCGGAAAAAGTGGATGAAGAAGTAAACCAACCATTGACTTCTAAATTAGCCAAAGCCATAGCGTGGCGCGATGCAATCAAATTAAGAAACGTGAAGCAAATAAATAGTGTGATTGCAAAGTATGCTGAACGTGTCAGTGATATGGAAAGCGCAGAATTCTACGCTAATGTGATGCTGAAATATAGAAGAGCAGTCATGGCTTTAGGCAAAGGAAAATATAAATTAACAACTCTTTGGGTGTGAGCATTAAAAATGGCAACACAATTTATGCTAAAAATGCCCAAACTTAGAAAATTGAGGAAAGCCATAATAACTTATTGTTCTGATGTTTAATTAAAGTACTATGTTTCCTCTGTATTTGTTGAACATGTTTTATGTATTGACATTTTGTATATATAATGAAGTATGTGTTGTGTATTCAATTATGTTAGCATTTCTTTTGATAAGTGGGAGCTTTTAGAAATGAGAATTCTAAGAGCAAAATGATTGAATTAAAATATACTTATAAAATCCTTGGAAGAAATAATGATGTTACTGGTAATCATGAGATGGGAGATACAAACGTTTACTCCTGATCGTGAAAACAGTAATACTATTAATTTTCAACCAAGAATAGTATAAGTATAGGACATTGCATACAAGAAAATAAAGTTATATGATATCTAATAAATTCTTTGTTCGGTTCTCACGTAGAGAATAAAATTTAATGTGGCACAACTTTGTCACAAAACTTAGAATGGCCACGAAAAACATAATTGCTGAGCTGAACAAAGGTGACAAACTGAATGGTGATAACTGGGACATTTGGCACTGAAAGGTGCAATATATATTAGAGGAACAGGAAGCTGTAGAGCCTCTAACTACTGTCCTACTGGAACCTGAAGCTGGGAATACGTCCCAGCACAGAAGGGACCATGAGGCTTATTATACCTGGAAGAAAAAGAACAACATTGCAAGGATCACACTGCTAAGCACTATGGCAGATGATCTCATGTGTGAATATGAAAAGCACAAGAATGCTCAAGCCATATGGGTCACATTGAAAGAAAGGTACGATGGCACATCTACCACTAAGCTAAGAAGGTTGACAATTAAGTTCGATACCTATAAGCTTAGACCCAACACGTCCATGAAACAACACCTGAGAGATATGGCTACCATGATTAGAGAACTGAAAGAAGCTGGACACACTTTGTCTGATGAACAACAAGTCCAAGCTGTGATAAGATCACTTCCTTCCAGCTGGGAACACATGAAAGTGAATCTTACCCACAATGATAGCATTGCTACTTTTGCTGATGTGCCTAAACACTTGGAGCTTGAAGATGAATACCTGGAGGCATATAAGACATCTGGACATGCCCTTTTGACTGAAGGTGCTGGTCCTTCCAATACAAAGCCTACTTACAAAAAGGTCAAGAAATTTTATAAAAAGGGAAGGAAGGACAGCCGAAAGTTCAAAAAGGGCAAGCTGCAATTCAAGAAGAAAGGCAAAGCAGAAGGCAAGAAGAAAGTTGACCTAAAGAAGGTCAAATGTTATGCTTGCCAGAAGATGGGTCATTTTGCACGAGATTGTACCGAGCGAAAGGACCATGAAAAGGTATTAGTGAATTATGTGAATTCACATGTTTCATATGTTTTAAGCACTGCTTTTCTTACTGAACCTGTTTGTTCTTCTTGGATTCTAGACTCAGGCTTAACAGACCATGTAGCAAGGGACAGAGAGTCCTATGTAGAATACCGTCGGTTGCTGTATCAAAGCAAGTGGCTTTACGTGGGAAACAATGCCAAGATCAAGGTCAAAGGCATTGAAACTTGCAAGTTACCTTTGCAGAGTGGAAAGACCTTGATCATACATGATGTACTTCATACACCCGACATCCGACGGAATTTAATTTTTGTTTTATGTTTATTAGAGTTTGGGTATGATGTAAAATTTCATGGCAAGGTTGCAGACATTTTGGACAACCAAACCGTTTATGGTTCAGCTTTTCTGTTTAGGAAGTTCTTTATTATGGATATTAATTGTGACTTTAATGCATACAATTGTTATGTTGCTTCTTCCTCTAATATGACTGTTGACATGAATACCTGGCATGCTAGACTAGGGCACATAAATCAAAATAGAATGATTAAATTAGCCAAAGATGGTTTACTAGGTCAAATATCCAACATGGATATCTCCTTGTGCGAGAGTTGTCTCGCTGGTAAAATAACTAGAAAACCATTTGGCAAGGGAACTAGAGCTGAAAAACCATTGCAATTAATCCATTCAGATATATGCGGTCCTATGAGTGTGAGAGCAAGACACGGAGCTTCATATTTTATTACTTTCATTGATGATTATTCACGATATGGTCATGTCTATTTGATTTCACATAAGTCTGAGGCTCTTGACTGCTTTAGACGATATATAAATGAAGTTGAAAATCAAATAGACAACAAAATTAAAACTATACGGACTGACCGAGGTCGTGAATATTTATCCGATCAATTTAAAGAGCTCTGTGAGGAAAAAGGGATAATTAGGCAATTAACTATCCCTGGCACTCCGCAACAGAATAGAGTTGCAGAAAGATGAAATAGGACACTTTTAGATATGGTGAGATCTATGATGGCACAAGCTGAACTTCCGATTTCATATTGAGGTGATGCTTTATTAACAGCTACTTTCATACTTAATCGTGTGCCTTCAAAATCAATTGCTACCACACCCTATGGGTTGTGGACAAAACGCAAGCCGGATTTAAACGTCCTTAGACCATGGGGATCGGCTGCGTACGTTCATGATGATTCTCATAAACATGGAATATTGGGCCCTAGAGGAAAGAAATGTATCTTTATTAGATACTCTGAACAATCTAAAGGATATGTTTTCATAGGAGAAAACGAAGATGGTACCGTGACTGAAATTGAATCTAGAGATGTAACGTTTATTGAAAATGAGTATCCTAGCAGGGGAGATATAGACCGTAATGTATCTCTTTATGAGACACAAGAACATGGGAGTACAAAACAGAATAATGATCCTCAATCATCTAAATACATTGATTTGAGTGGGAGCATTGAAACATCAAAACGAATACATAAAAAGAAGAATGGATAAAGAAAAGAAACTCCGTTAAGGAGGAGTGACAGGGAAAGTGTTCCTAAAAGGCGTTTCCAAATAAAAGGAGAAGCACTTATTGTTACTCCAGATGAGAATGATGAGCCTCGTTTTGTGCAAATAGCATTGTCTGGCCCTGCTAAGGACGAATGGAAGAAAGCAATGGAAGAAGAAATGGACTTAATGAAAAAGAATAAAGTTTGGGAATTGGTTGATCTGCCAAAAGGACGAAAAGCCATTGGGAACAAGTGGGTTCTCAAAATTAAAAGAAAGGCAGATGGATCAATTGATAAATATAAGGCTCGGTTAGTAGCTAAGGGATATACACAACAGGAAGGTATAGACTATGAGGATACTTTCTCACCTGTTGTGCGCTTCAACTCAATAAGACTTATTCTAGCAATAGTGAACAGTTTAGATTTGGAATTACATCAAATGTATGTAAAAACTGCATTTCTAAATGGTGACTTGGATTAAGAGATCTATATGGAACAACCAATAGGTTTCATAATAAAAGGGAATGAAAACAAAGTTTGTAAACTTAAGAGGTCCATTTATGGGCTGAAACAATTATCCAGACAGTGGTACTTAAGGTTTCACAAAGCGATAACCTCATATGATTTCCAGATGATCGAGGAAGACCACTGTGTCTACATTAAACAACTTGAGGGTAATTTTGTGATATTATCCTTATATGTAGATGACATACTATTGGCTAGAAATAGTCTGAATTCGGTTATAACTGTGAAAGAATGGCTTTCATCAAACTTTGAGATGAAAGACATGGGTGAAGCATAATACATACTTGGGGTTAAAATCCGAAGGAATCGTTCTGAAAAAATTCTCTCTCTTTCACAGGAGAACTATATTAATAAAATTCTTGAACGATTCAATATGAAGGACTGTAATCCCATGGATACCCCAGTAGCTTCCG
>QFDD01005508.1:0-16293 GCA_006871305.1 Vachellia collinsii | reverse complement strand
AAAAAAAAAAATAATGGAAAGGAATAAATGGAGGTGGTGGAGAGACAGTGGTGAACATGGTTACGTAAATAAAGTTGCAAGTTGCCACTTGCAGCCCTGACAGGTAATTGCCACCGTTAAATTCTTATCCCCACCCAACTTTCCAAATCAAACCTCTCATTCTCTTTGGCCCTGTTTGCTCACTTCGTGTCCCACAACTACAAGTTCACTTCTTTTCCACACACACAGATATATATATATATATATAAGTCACTGAATAGTAATTTTTTTTATGATGTTCAAAATAACTAGAGAAAAAACGGGTAATTTTATGAGGAGTTGTTGCAAGCACTTTGTTATTCTGTCAGCTTCATAGGCTTATGTGTGCTCTCCTCTGAGCAGATTCTCCTTATTGCTGTCCCTTCCATAGTTTCACATGCAATGAAAATGAAAGGTAGCCCTAGGAGTCTGAATTGTTACACCTAAATTCATTTTCAAATAATTAATGATCATTCTTTGACACGTTATTGTCACTAAACGGATATAGAGCTGTCATCATAGATATCCCTTATGTGTGATATAATAGAGTGACCAGAGTCATTCATCACTTCAGCATTTTAGTCATAAGCTACCACTAGTTAGCCAGAGTCTTTGCACATTTTCCTGACTTTTTATTTGAAAAAGGAGGCTTTTGGCAAATAAATGTCTATTAGAAGGTACTGTTTTTTTGTCTTTTTACAATAAAATTTAGATGAGGTGGATTTACAATGTTCATTGAGATCATGATGTATATGTTTCGAAGCTTAGTGAGTGCTTACATAGGTATTTACATATCACTCACTTACAATAGGATTTAAACTTACAACTATACAGGTTATAAATCAGTTTCTTATCAACTAAACTAATTTTTAGTGGTTATTTGTAAGCCTTGCTTTAGAAAAGGTGATGGCCCCTTGCCCCACGAGGGAGCAAATACTTGTGTGCTTGTTCTGTGAATCATACCACGTACACATACGGTGTTTATAAAATAAATTGTTTAATCAGGGGAATACACAATTTTTACGTAAGATATTTTATCAAAATGAGAGAGAGAGGGGGGGGGGGTAGCCAATAATTGAAAGGCAACGCACAGAATCTGAGTGTCAGCATCTGTCTGTCCTATCCCATGACAAGAGGGCCCTTGTACTTTAACATTGTTCATACTTTTGTTTTTATATTTTAGTTCCTACGAATGAACATTCATGTGTTTCTCTACTTTATAGTCCATACCAATCCAAAATATATATTAACGAGTCTCTGACGCCTCTTCTTTTTAAACAGGATTCTCAAGCACTCGAAATGTTAGAGCCCATTTCCTATGAGTCAGACCCGTCAAAAGATATGGAACAAACAAAGTTCGGCTGAACCCATTTTGCGACGGGACAGCTTAATATATACGCTAACACCGCGCTCCACTCTCAACGTGTACAGCTCACTGTTTTTATTTGTTTTCCATTTTCTTGCACATTTAAATTTTATATCACAAACAATTAATGTATCTTAAATACAAAACTTCATTTACAGCAGTAATACAAATTACACTACCAATGATATCTTATATTTAGAATTAGAAGGAGCATTCAATTGTTGAAAATGTATTTAAAAAAAGGATGAATTTATAATGTGTTTAATGCATGTCATAGCAACTTTTTAACTGATATCTCGTTTCTCACGAAGATGAAAACCCATGCGGTTATGTACGCAAATTTACGTCAATTCCTCCTGCGACTGTTGGAATCATCTTAGGGTAATGTTTGGGAATAACTTTTTTAAGTGATTTTACGCAATCCAATATAAGTATATGATTGAAGTTTTATCTCAACTTATGTAAAAATACTTTTTAAATGTTTAACAAATAAGCCCTAGGGTTGAATTAGCGATAGAGCAAAGGGTACAAAAAAAGTTGATTTTCTTTTGGATTGTACTTGAAAGTTATTAATTTGACTGTGCATGTGATAACCACCAATTAATGACGTTCTTTTAGGAATAGTGTGGATGAAGTTAGATTCCGATTCTGCAGAGACTGATGATAGGTGCCAATCAAGCATGTACAGGGAGAGAAACACACTACAGTGGATCAATTAACTGAGTTGTCTCGTAACCTTGTTAGTAACTAGTTTTTGCGCATTTGATCAACCGCCGTCCACCTGTTAGTCAACACGTACGCCATAGTTGATGAAAGACCTTAAACTTTTAAACTGCTGATCCATTAGCTGAGTTCATGGAATTCATTATTATTATTTTTTTAAAAAAAATCCATACTTATACTGTATAGGTGGTAACTGGTAAGCATGAAATCTATCTTTCTATTCCACAATTCAAGGAAGAACCTGAGACTCTCGAGTGACCGAATTCAGCGAGGAAGTGTAAAACAATGATTGAATTTGATCTAGCGATCGAATGCAATTAAATCATCATGCTGTCTCTGAATTTATAACGAGCAATTGAAAGAGGTGAGGAGGAAAACTGAAATATTGAAAGGAAGTAAAGCCAAAAATGATACTTTTCTGTGTGATTCTGGTTCCATGCATGTATGTGTGTGTGTGTGACTAAAGCAAGCTCATACCAAATAGCAAAAATCACCAGACGAGTAAAGTGAAGGCGCATTTGGGCATAATGCCATGATCATCGATGTCCTTCCACTTGACACCTCCACAACCAACACTCACCTCCATGTTTCCCATCTTCCATCCATGCAAATTCACTCCTATACTGGTTCGATTGTCAATTCGAGGCGCCACCAATTGCTTCCCCAACCTTCCTCTCACCCTTTCGTCCACTTCCCCCCTCTCACGCTCGTCTCTCCCTTCAAGCTCGATGCCGCCTTCTCTACCTCACCGTGAATGCCTGCACCACCGTTGCTGAGCCCAATCCCACCTCCCCCTCCTCCACCGATACCTCCACCTTCATTTCACCGAAATTCAGTCGCAGCCTGCCGTTCGGGTTCCCCACCTTCGCACGAAACGCCGTGTCCGCCCTTAGGTACGTGCCTTTGCCTGCCTCCTTGACTTTGAGATCCGAGATCTGGAAGGACTGCAGACTGAAGACAGGCGGTTTTGGTCTGTAGATGAAGAAGATGAGCGCCGCGGCCACCGCGAAGGCGAATACGACGACCAAGAGGATGATCCAGAAAATGCAGCAGCAGTGAAAGAGCTGTCCTGATCGGCCACCATCGAGTTCCGATTTGAGGCCAAACAACTGTGGCATTGGCATTGCGACCTCGTGACTTGGGTTTGCCGGGTATCTGTAGCCCGGCGGTGTATGATTCACCGGTTTTAATGGTGGTTCCGCCATTGTCTTTTCCCCCCTTCTGGATTCAGCTCGATCTTAATAACCCTATATAGACAATAGAGTGAAATCAAGAAACACAACTCATCCAATTCTGATCTGAATTAATTATCAGACTGAAATAGATTTCGAATGATCGAGGAGAAATCTAAGAATTCAGTTATATGATCGAGGAAGAAAGAGTAGGAAAATGCAGGGCGGATTCAATCCTTTGAACTTATTAAGCATAGACAATATAAAAGCTGGCAAGAAATTAAATACGAAGAAGAATAGCAAAAAGACGAAGATTCAATTCGTCATTGTTCTCGCTGAGTATGACAGAGGAAGGAAGTGTGTGAGAAGAAGCATGGAGCAGAGAAAAAAAGGGATAAATCTGATATGAGAGTGCATATATGGGACTGGGAGATAAGCTGGAGGCATGAGAGAGAGGAGGAAAAGAACGTAACGAAAATGGAGGAGAAATAAATCAAAGCTGATCCATTTACGCATAACATGCATGCACAATAGTAGAAGGATTTTTGCATAATTCTTTTCAAATTTAAGATTATTGTTAAAAGAACTTTTAATGATCTTTTAATCTATTTTCCATTAAAGTCTTCATTTCTTGTATATATTGGTTTTCTTTTAATAAAATACCATCAATCCTTAATATAAAAACCATTTAATTTTTTTAAGAGATTAAAGAAGTTAAATATATTATTTTAAATTATTCATATTTATTATTTTTTAACCTAATTTATCTCATTTATAAATTGATATATAATATAATAATATACATAAATTAACATTATGAATTAATATATTTAACTTCGTTAATCTAAAAAAAATATCTAACTCTTATATTAAAACTATGATATAATGATATTATAAATTTCCACCAACGATTCTATTACAGTTTGGATCACACCTTGTTATATCTTGGACGACTTACGATACAAGGAAAGTTTCTGCCATTTGTGATCATGCAAGGCTTAATTTTTTTTTTTTGGGCATATGCACATTCCTCTTTTAGTTTTTATTTATTTGCACATATTTTTATGAAAAAGTGCATTTTTTTAATTTGAAAAAGTTACTTCAAACTATTTCAACATTGGATGGAAATTTTGTCTTAAATTTCTTGATATTAATTCTCAAAAGCAATTTCACGCAAACCGAGATAAAACTCTCTCACATACTTATTTCGGATTCTGTGAAACCAAGGTTTAAAACCTAGGTTTTATTACTTCCCAAACAAGCATATAGGATCTTCCTGCATTCAACTAAATTAGCTAGTCTTTTCCTTCTTGCGTGTCACATTGATAATTTATTTTTCATTTAGTTTTTTTTAATAATTAGGGACTGATTAATTGTTCTTATGTTAACATACATACTTTAAATGATATAAAAATTATAGCATACATGGTATAAAAGTCACGAATAATACGAATTTATGCAAGCAAAGCTTGTGACTCATTGAATCATCATAACTAGATATTCTCCATTTCTATTTAATTTTTATTAATATAAAAATTAAAATTGTTGATGATTGGAAAGATTTGGTAATCCGGTTGAAATGGTTTGTATGCGAAAAATTATGCCATGAATTAAGAAAATTCGGTATAGTTAGTAAATAGTTGAGTCTCTCAAACATATTGTGAGAACTAAGAAGTTCAGTTCTTCTTCTTCTTTTTGCCAATAAGTTCAGTTTTTCATTGTATGTGTGAAAAAGATTTTATTGAGATAGACCAAAGTTGAAGCCCAAATTACCCCGCGAAGGACAAAGGGAGAGAAACGACGTCGCGGCCTCGGCTTGCTTCAAGTTGACCTCTTTTTCGCGCTGCACACTGAGTGCCTCATTCCCTCCAAGCTTTTGCTGCCAGAGTTGCCGCCGGAGATGGAGTACGTCAGCCCCGAAGGTCTTCGTTTGGACGGTCGCCGGCCCATGGAGGTTCTTGTCATCTCTGAGTCTCCTTCAATTCTCAAAAGCATGTTCAATCTCTTTGTCGTTGTCTCTGTCTTTCCCCCCTCTTCTGGAATTGAATCTCCTTGCCTATGTTGAATTAATGGTTAAGCCTTTTTGGTTTCTCTCTCTTCTAAGATTTAACCTTTTACATCCCCTATTTTTTACATCTCAGATGCGACAGATTCGAGCAGAGATTGGTGCTGTGGCCAAAGCTGACGGGTGCGGCGAGTTTGCTTTCTTGGGCTTCAGTATAATTCGTTCTGAATTTATTATGATTCATGTATGTAACTTTTATATGTTTCAGAGTATTTGATGATGGGCTTCTTCTGTTTTGCTTTTCAGTTCTGCAACTTTCGAGATGGGCAATACCAAAGTGGTTGCCGCCGTTTATGGCCCTAGGGAGGTACCCTTTAATTATTATCTTGTTCATTCTGGATTAATTTGCAAAAAAAAAAAAGCGATATAGAAATGCGTTTTAAATTGAGACGTTGTTGCTGTTGTATATTTAAAATAATCTTAATGCTCTCCAGGTCCAGAATAAGAGTCAACAAATCAATGACCAGGCTTTGGTAATTTATTTCAACACTGATTACCTATAATGCTTTGCATGTTTCTTTCGTTGTTCTGAATGTTAATGAGCATTGCACTGGATATTCTATGACCGTGTAGTGTGTATGTCCTCTCGACTTTTGTAGGTTCGATGTGAATACAGCATGGCTACTTTTAGCACTGGAGATAGCAGGCGGAAACCAAAGGGCGACAGGTTTTTTCTTATTTTCTTCATCTTCCTAGACTTTTTGCAATATTTTCATTTACTTGAAGGAACCCTGCCAAGTCTAAACCCTAGATCCCATTTTGCAATTTATGTTGTGAAAACGTTTGAGTATTATTCATGCATATAGTTTGTAAATGCGTGTCTAGTGTTGAATTCACCTTGATGGGAAGGAAATGTATTATTGGACGAGAAACTCAACCGAAGAAGTTGTACATTGAAAATTAAAATATTTTTTTATTCTTTCACCACCTGCATTCTGCTTCAACCAAATATGATATCAATTCTCAATGGCTCAGTCATTTGGCTCTGAGTGCACAGATCTCTTGTAATAGATTGATGGCTTTTTGTCTCACGAATCTAGGTCCATGATCATAATTATTATTATTATTATTTATTTATTTTTTGGAAACTTTCTCATGCTACAGGAGATCCACAGAAATTTCACTAGTTATCCGACAAACTATGGAAGCTTGCATAATGACACATTTGATGCCTCGTTCCCAGGTTTGATTACAATCAGACAATATGTTTGTACCTCTTGGTGTCTCGGCCCTGTTTTAATAACTATGCTGTAATTCACACTGCAGATAGATATATATGTCCAAGTTCTCCAAGCAGATGGAGGTAACAGAGATCCCAAATTGGGAATTATCAGCTCCTTGTCGCATTGCTCTCATTCCCTCTGGTGCTTATAGCTGAGGATTGAGTGAATTTTGTTTTTGACATTACTTATGCAGGAACTAGATCTGCTTGCATAAATGCTGCTACATTGGCCCTTGCAGATGCTGGTATCCCAATGCGTGACCTTGTTACTTCTTGTAGTGCTGGATACCTTAACAGTACTCCTCTGCTTGGTAAATATCTGTTGTTCTGCATAAATTTTCTTTGGTCATGCAATGTCATCTCTCTTTTGATTGAATTTCAATTTAGCCATGCATGGGCCTGGGCAAATATTGAAAGTTGCCATGTAATATGGACAGATTTGAACTATGGAGAAGACAGTGCTGGAGGTCCTGATGTAACTGTAGGATTTCTGCCCAAATTGGATAAGGTTACTCTTTTTCAGGTATTATACATTATATATTCTCCCAGTTTCTTTTATAGCCAACAAAATGATTAGTTTTCACCTTCTAGGTTCTGAAGTGCCATGTCTTGTAAAATACTGATATTTTTCTTGTTATTGCAAAGTAGTGATTAAGCATGTAATAGACATATTTGTCTCTTATGCATAGTGGAGGTCTTAAGACTAGCACTGTCAAATGGACCAGCTTGGCCTGCACATAAAGTTCATGCCCATATTTGAACGTTTTAAGCGTTTCATGACAAGTTGCCACGTTGCATCTGACCGACAATCTTGTCTTCTTGAGGTTAAAAACCTTGAACTATCCATTCTCAAACAGATTTCTCTTAATGTTTTTCTTGATAGTGCAACACGTTTCTTGTTGCTCTATTTCTTCGTATTACAACTTTATCCTGCATTTTCCTGCTATTTTGTTCGATAATTTAGCACCTAAGGTTCTTAGTTTACTTTGATGGCATGGGGTTGAAGGGTTCATGAACCTTTTCCTATTTCCCATTTATCTTTTGGTCCAAAAGGCACATTTTCATTAACAATTCTCATTTTATTTTTTTTTCTGTGATATAGATGGATTCTAAACTACCAATTGACACACTGGACACTGTTATGCAACTGGCAATTGAAGGCTGCAAGGCAGTTGCAAACCACATGAAAGAAGTAAGAATCTACGGTCAAATTGCAATGAATCATCGAAACATAGCTTATATTGGTTTCTTGGCTTAGCTGATCTGATTTCTTCATTGGTTGGCAGATTTTGGTGGACAATACTAAGGAGCTAGAGTATCGGCGTGGCATATAGCTTTCTACTGAAAGAAAGAAAATCTTTCCTTTTTCACTTACATTCTGAGCTGGGTACTATTTTATATAACCAGGTACTGACTATGCTTCTTATATCTCAAGGTCCTGTGTTTCAGACGTTGCAGTTAATGTGGTTTAGAAGGGGTTCAGCCCAATTTTCTATTTTGATTTGACCATTTGTTACTCTGGAAACATTTTTGTATACGGAACTGACTGTGAAACACGAAGTATAGTGACTGAATGCGTTTAGCCATTCTATTTTCCCTCTTTCTTTTTTACATACGACATAATACAGCTGTGGTTGCCCTATATTGATTTCATCCCAAGCCTCTCATTTCGTTCTCTGTCCTGTAATCTGATAACATTTCAACACAAGTGGTAAATCTTTGGTCATGCATTCCCAAGTATCTGTTCAAGTTTTGTTTTTTCGACTTTTTTTATCACAACTTCGAACATTACATGGTTGTTTGAATCTAGGTTATTGTTCTTGATTGATTTGCTTAACACCATCTTGCGTGGAAGACTTGCTTCTCAATCCACAAATGGTCTGTTAGATTTAATCCCTCGAGATGTTAGATGATTGTATGTCGGAGTAATCATTAACATGTTCTAACGTTGCCACTAAAGATAAAAGATGAATAAGGGTTAGTGCGATGGAATTTGATTTTTTACTTCATTCTGCTTTAACCTACCTTACCACGTGGAAAAGGACATGTCAAGTGCATCAGAAGGAAAGGAAAAATCCCTCAGAAATGTATAGCTAGTTAGGATTTAAGGTACAATACAAGAAAATGGCCAAGTATGTGTTTGGGTAAAACCTAAAAAGGCACTTCTCGAGTCACAAATTATCCTTTGCCCAAAAGGCACCCAAACACTCCATAAAACAGTACATTTGGGATTTGGCTTCCAATTCAGATAAAGCTGTGGCTTTGACTATCTGAATTGTTTCTGGTGGCAAAACATTTTCTGGTTAATAAAGTGGCATTTTTAGTCAAAAGAAAATGCATGTTTTTTAATTATATCACCTCACATGCATGCCACTAACTTCAATATTTATGATCTCCAAGACTTCAAAACTATCTTGAGAGTAAATTTGGTCAACCAACTTTTAATTTTCCCCACATTCAAATGCTTCTCAATTGATAGCCTTTTGTTTTGCACCTGTTTTTTTCGTGTAACCTGATATTATAATAATGAAGTCATACAGTTTTAATAAAACAAACATTTTTTACTAAAATTAAATTATTATTAGTACAATTATTGTATCATAATCTTATCGTTGCAAATAAATATAATACTATGGAGGAAGCCGAATTAACACATTTCGTTTGAAAATCGTGTTATGATTTGATTTATTTGACTCGTATTAATCTATATATTTTATTTTTTTGTGGCATAATTGAAATTAAAATCTCTGTTATATTATTGTGCAGGTCAGGAGAGTTTTTTTTTTTTGGAACCCTACATGGGCGGAACTGTAAAAGATTTATTTAAAAATATATTATCCGTATCATAATTATGATAAGATTAATTTACATAAAAAATTTATATTTCTATGTTTCTCGTTATATAAAAAAGATAAAGTTTATTTATTATTTAATGAAAGCATGGTACATAGATAATTTTTGTTTTTCAAAAGATTCAATCATGCTACAATGAGGAGTAAAATTGAAAGAAAAAAAAGGCAAAAATATTTTTTAAAAAAAACAAAATTTAGGTTAGCGTAAAATTTCTCTTCCTCTTAGGTCATACCAATATTGAACCTTGTGAGCCATCAATTACCCTCAATCAAAGTGATGCAGCGAAAGTGAAATTAGCCTATAACCAAAAGGTCTTAGATTGAAACCAAGCTTTGTTATAATAAACAAACCAATTATGATTTTATAAGCTAAATTAGAACATAAAATTATATCTACAAAAATAAGAAAAGTGTTCTATACTTCTAATCTCTGTCATCATTCCATAATCATTCACGGATGCACTACTTCACCTACATAGAAACAGTGACCTTTTAATTAATTAATTACTATTTGAGGTTGTGACAACAGGTCAAACTTGTAACTATCATGTGATTCCAAGAAAAAGCCTCCTTACCAACAAGACTTGTAAATCCAACACTTTAAGAAAAAGCAAAATCCATTATCCAAGGGAATTAGCCAATCTGGGCTCAATTCCTCAAAAGACTGAGTAAAATACTTCACGTAACAAACCAAAGACAAAAATGACACAAAACCCAAGATCCATATAAATAAATTTTTAAGCATTGATCAATTCCAATTCCAATTCCAATATGAAGACACTTTATACACATAAATATGGATGCCAACACAGGTAGACCTTCAAAATGCCACAAAGCCAACAAATAGGAAGAAAATTGATGGCCATTCTGAGGAAACAGGAGGGGAAAAAAAAGCATAGGCTTTTTTTATTGGAAGCCTAAAGATACTACCAAAGACAACCTCATCAAGTCCTAAAAGCACTCTTTGTACAACAACTTAATGCTCTACTTCAACATAAAAGCCAGACGGCTTTATGGCAAGACTTTGTACAGAATTCTCACAGACCAACTCTGTCAAGACCAAGGCGCTCGCTACAAAAACTCGATGGCACAACTGAGAGCTGCAACCGCCCCTTCCATTCCTCACCTGGCCTCAGGTTGATCGGTCTCTCGATCAGGGCACCATCAACACAAAGCATCTCTTTATACTCTTCATCACCTAAGTCCACCATTGATTTTGATTTCTTCTCCCATGGATTCCACACAGCTGCGGACAGAGGAAGAAAAGAAAGCATACTAAAAATAGGACAGACATTACCTTATCCCTTCTGTTCCTATTTAAAACAAATGTTCTTGGCAAGTTGGCATCAATGCTGGCGCAATATAAGACATGATGAAAATTCACATTGAACAAACACAGCCGTAAAAAGATTCTTCTTTTGTGATTAGAGCATAAAGATACAAAGTTTAATAGCTCCATTGCTTACCAACATCAGGGAGACCTTCCTTTCTAATAACATATGTCCGCTTCCTCTCATGATCCAGAACAGCAATTACATTTGGAGAGCTGAGATAAACTCGATCCACCTGCCATGAAAGACGAGTGCAATTTTAAGACTAACAATGCACAATTGTAGTAACCTCAATCCTGGGAAAAATCCAATTGCATCATAGAAGCACTAAAATTGACGTTGGCCATAAAGATAAGACAATGGGTTTCTGACACGTTTACAAGCATTTTTGACGTAGAAGACATACCTCAGACTCGAATGTTATTGCATCTCCTTGTTCTGTAAAGCGTTCCTTTTGGGAAAGGTAGTCCAAGTAGTCAAGTGTCTCCAGACCTTCTATCCTCACCTCACTACATTACACAGCACAGTTGTACTGTAAGCTCTAATTTCAGTATTGAAGATAAAGAAAATTTTTAGTCAAAGCATCACCAAAGAGGGAGAAAATTAAAGGCATACTTATACATATACTTGCTACGTAAAGACCATTACTGATATGATCTAAATCAGCCAATTCCAATAGATAATAAGTATTCAAACAGACATATTGCTTGCTACTTTTAATTCCTTCAAAACTTGGTATTTGTTACAACACATCATTAAACTTAGTTTTTATATACCCTGGCCCAACAAGATGTTACAGCTCCGGTACTTGTATAAGTATCCAGAAAATGGCAGTTCCAAATGAATATTGAATAGGTCATATATTAGTCTTTACTCTTCAGAAGGCCCTAAAGAGGAAACAGTCCTTTGGATGTTTCAATTCCACAATATACAGTCCCACAGAACCATCCACCTAAAAAATATATTCAGAAAATGATGGTTCCAAATGAACAGAGCAGATATTAGACCGTCATAGGTTCCTGACGAGGATAAAAAGTAAGTATTAAGTAGAATGCTAAGCATAATGCTTTTTGAGTGATCCAGCACCAAATTAAACTGTATGAAAGGAAGATTAGGAATAGGAATGACTCATACCTGATGTCAGAAACCAGTAAGTATGTGTGGTATGCAAATGAAAAACTAAATGGCTTGCTATTGACATTTCTAACTCGTGATATCAACATCAGATCTCCATTCAACAAAAGAGCCACCCGAAGACGAAATTCAAAACTGACACAATAAGGCATTTTGTTAGCTCATCAATGCTTGAAATTTGATTCTGATCTACTGGATTCATTGTATCGTAATCTTTCAATTTGAGGCCTCCAGGATCATACCCATGTGGCCAACATTTCATATCTTCTTCAGATGATTTCAGTAGTAGGTCAACAAAGGATATCCCATTGGCATCATTTGTTGGCAGAGGAGGAGGATTATCATCAAATCTCCACATTTTGTTTCTTGCAAATCCATGCAGCTCCGGTGATCCACAGTTCCCAAACTTAAAAAAGCAAAATAACATTAAGATGCATGAGTCATATCTGTTGCAAGTCTAGAGAGAATGAACATAGAAAACAGTAGCTAAATATACCTGTGGAAAGCAAATTGGGATTCCTCCTCGCATTGCTTTTGGAGATTTGCTAGTTACCTACAATCATTAAACATGAAAAAATAAATTAGTAACTGACTGAACTAACCTCCGTATACAGTAAAGTTGGTTAAAAATTCGTATATTTATTGATATTATTATCTGTCAACCAAGGTTCCAATCCAATGAGGCAGCCACTCCTACCACTACTTGTTGACATCATTAGTTAGCAGGGTGGTTATCACATAACATCACAGCCTTTTCACTCAATTAATATTCAGCTCTGGTGGTTCAATGGCATTGTAATATTGTATGTATAAGGCAATGTGATGTGAGAAAAACGTACTGTATCTAGCAACTATTAGATAAGGAAGCTCAAATTCAATCAAGAGTTTCTTTCTTTCTTTTTTCCTGGCACTTCCTTGGGCAATTAATATGGGTGATAAACATCATAAGAAGGATGTTATTCATCAACCTCAGAATTCACCCCACTTTCACAGGTATTTCTTGATTTATAAATGATTCAATGCTATATCCTCCACTATATGGAATACAAAGAATTTGGCACAAAAATAAACTCCTTCTGGCCAGTTATCAAAATTATGGTAACCTTGCAGCTGGTGAATAGGAGTTCTTCTCCTTGCTCATTCTTCCAGGAATTGACCTGTCCTCCATGCAAGCTCACCTAAATTACATACTCAAATTAATCATTATGAATCAAATCTATATGTATCATAAACTGACTTTTAAATAATTAATAGTTAAAGCAAATCACATATTGAAGGTGTTCTCACCCGAGCCGAAGCACCCTGAGGGTTTCGAAGTAGAATTTGATCAATTCCATTTGAGTCCTTTGAAATCTTAACAGCTTCTCCATAGTCCCATACAGCTGCAGAATGACCCATCCAACAATATAGATTTAGGCTGCACCTGAGGAGGCCCTACTGAGCTTCTCAAATACAAAGCTTGGCAAACAGGCCGGCGGCCAAGGATTGCAGGGCAAAGCAAGTTGATTCCTGCGATTTACGAAGCAAGTGAATGTACCCCGTCAACTTTTTTTTTTTTTTTTTTTGCGGGGGGGGTGGGGGGCTGTTTAGCTTTCAATACAACATTCATAATCTCTCTTCGCTGGTATAATTCAGATCTAAACCTTAAAACAAATGAGGATTTTCCGTTAAATTCCTTTAGAGCCCTGAAAGCCTTAAAAAGAGATGCTGCATTTTGAACATTTGGCAACTAAATATCGAAATACCCGGCAACTGCATAAAGGATCTTTACTGAAACTTGTCAGGTTTCCATCAGAAGAAGACAAACATGATAAACTCAGATTCCAAACAGAGACAGAGAGGGGGGGGGGAGACGCCAAAACTTAAAGCCAACAGATACAGAAACTTTTATACGATTCGCTTCCGGAAAATGCAACTTGGAGAAATCAAGCTTGATAACCAAAACTAAAATCCCATTAAAAGAAAGAAGTGACAACACAGAAGCAAATCAAATGAATAGATCACTAGCATTATATGCAGACTTACTGTAAATAGCTTTAATGCAGGACCTTGCCAAGAGGTTTCAGAAATTCACACATCCCATGACATGAACAGTGCTTGTTTAATAGGAGTACGAAACCAGGAAAAAAAATGTAGAGATGAATGACCATTGGCCAAGCACTGCAATGTAGAAAGAAACCCCTTTTCTTAGAAGCACTCATTCTACGCGAAGTTTGAAATAGAATGTAATAAAAAGATTAACTTCAAAACCAACCCGAGGTTTGAAAAGCAAGAAAACTTACAGCTTCGAGGAGTAGGTGGCGAGAATTTTGGTGGCACGAGTTTCAAATAGAAAAGAAGCTAAAAATGAGGAGGAAAATCCGGTACTGTAAACTGTGTGCAGAACTGTAGATGCTGCAGAGATCTAGCGAAGTGGAGATACGACGAGTATTATTATGAAGTATGAAAACGCATGTAGGAACTTCAAACCGTCAAGATATTTTTTTAAGGTGAATTACTATGAACAGCATAAATCTGCGCCTAACTCCTTACACCTTTCAACAGTTACCCAAATCACAAAAACGGATTAACTGTTAAAATTAATTAAAAGTAATTAGAGGTTAAGAGATTTTTTTTTTTTCAAATGAAAGTGAAAAAGAGAATGAATAAAAAAGATAGAAAAAGAAAATGAGTAAAGAAAAAAGATGAGAAAAACATACAATTAATTGAGGATGGATATAAAAAAGTTAAATAAATTTCTTAATTGTAACTTAAAGTGTGAAATGCTGAATTATGGTAAAATAGTTTATATTATATATTAATTTGTAAATAAGATAAATTGATTTAAAAAAATGATAAATATATCAATCATTTAAATTTTGTTGACACGGTAGTAATATCTTTTTTTATGCGAAAATTAATAATTAGAAAATAACTGAAAATACTTGAATACTCCGTCTGGGTGAAAAAGAGCGACGGAAGCCACCTTTCGGTGGTGTGGGGGGAGAGAATGAGCAACCAATGAGGCCGGAGGTGAACGGGTGATGAGGTAAAAACTAATTTTTCACCCAAAAAGCCATTCTTATAGCACACACAACGTAACTCATTTTTTTTTTTAAAAAAAAAGGGGAAAAAGAAAAAAGAAAACCATTGGCATGGTTTAAAGGGCAAAATCGCATCTTGCCTAAATTGGATCCTGTTTTAAGTAATCGTCTAGTAATGGAAAGTAACCCAGAGATCTGATTGAGTCATTTTAGTTCAGATTCACTCTTTTAAAAAACAAAAATAAATGCATGCATATACAGAACCATGTTTGAAATTAGTTCTTTTTTTTTATTTTTTGTTATTCGCCAGAAAGTTCCTCTCTCTCTCTCTCTCTCTCTCTCTCTCTCTCTCTCTCTCTCTCTCTCACACACACACACACACACACACACAAGGATAGAATAATAATCGGTCAACAAGTGGCATCTAGCTCAATTCACACATCTAACTTTTTTTTTTAATGCCACTGTATCTTTGTTTGCATGAATATATGTGGATTGAAGGAATTTAATCTGCTGATGATTATATTTTAACTTTAAATTTATTTATTTTTTAAATGTATTGAATATATATCTCAATAATTATTGTGCAACATTCCTCGGCCAAAAATAATCATAAAACGTTACAGATTAAGAGTGAGACGCAAATGTTATGTAGTTGTGGCAGTAACATTACATCAAGAATCTTTTTCATTGCTAATTTAAATGTGTATGATTGTATCTTGATAATTTATGTGACTTTTTAGGTAAGAATTGTGATGTGATTTGGTGTTGATTTGCATTTAAAGATCATTTTAATCAGCTTCTTATTGGGCACATGATCTGTTGTTTAAAGCCCATGACCTAACCTTCATTTCAGCCTAAAACCCTATAAAAAGTTACAGAACATAAATTAATATTTTAAAAAAATTAAACCTCATAACCGACTTCAAGCAAAAGAACTGCAATTTTAATTATCTTTAATGTCAAACATTATAAAATAATCATAATGAATAAAACATTTATATGTGATCGAATTTATTTATTTTCTTTCAGGTTCTATTTTTCCCATTACTTTTCAAATTAGGTATACTTGTATGCATTGCATGAGTTCAAATAATGAATCCATGTTTAAGAAAAGAAAATGAGTCCAAATTCAGATGAGAAAGGTCGAGTGTGCTTCTAGTGGGGTGGATGGCCGTTATGACAGTTTCAGGAGGACCACACGTGGGATCACGTGACGTCCAAATTCTGATTAGCCACTAATTAATCCTTTATTTTGGTTGCAAATTTATGGGTAATAGAAGTTAGGCTAATTAGCCTCATCGCAATGGCTAGTCATTATTAATATGCCTATAACATGTAGGCATTGCCAATACATACTCTCTCTTCCTCCTCCTTCTCTTTTAGC
>QFDD01005507.1:0-17585 GCA_006871305.1 Vachellia collinsii | reverse complement strand
CATAGCCTGATCTTCCACATCAGAAAAGAATTACTTTGTGTTCCTAGCAAATTATCCGAGAGAAAGAGATGGCCTCATCTGTGACCGAAGCTGTTCCTTCCCAACAGGTTGCTGGAAAGAAGAGCAACAAGGACAAGGCCAAGAAGGAGTTTGTTGCTGCCTTTGAGGAGAGGCTGGCTTTGGTGGAAGCCACCACATCTGACTTTGGAGGAAAAGTCGAAGATGTTGTCCAAGGCATCGAGGTGCTCACGTCCAGTCATGACGAGCTAAGGACTGAGATGCAGGATGCACTCCAGGCAGTTGCAACAGGGTGGTCCGAGGAGATGGACACCCTTAGGGGGGAAAATGTTGCTCTACGTGCACAAGTGGATGAACTTGTGATGCAAGTGAAGACTTGTATGGCGGCGGTGGCTAACACAAGGGCTAGCCAAGTGCCTTCCTCTTCGAAGGCCAAAGCTCCCAAACCTTCACCCTTCAGCGGGGCAAGGAATGCAAGGGAAATTGACAACTTCCTTTAGGAACTGGAGACATACTTTGGAGCAATGGGGATAACGGAGGAATGCCACAAGGTAATTAACGCATCCATCTTCCTTAAAGACATTGCTCTTGTATGGTGGCGTCGCAGGTGTGCCGACGTCAACAGGGGATCTGAACCCATCCAGACGTGGGATGAGTTCAAGAGAGGACTGAAGAAGCAGTTCTACCCTGAGGATGCTGAGTATGAAGCTAGGGCCAAGCTTCGTCGCCTCCAACACAAGGAGGGACACATCCGGGAGTATGTGAAGGAATTCCAAGAGTTGCTCTTGGAGATCTCTGACATGAGCGAGAAGGACGCTCTCTTCACCTTCCTTGATGGATTGTGCAGCTGGGCCAAGACAGAGCTCAAGAGGCGAGGTGTTCAAGATCTTTCATCCGCTATTGCTGTTGCAGAATCCTTGGTTGAATACAAGAAAGAATCATCCAGGGACTCTGTCCAGAATGGAAAGTACAGTGGTAAAGATGGCGGAGATCGTGAACATTCACCCAAGAAGGATAGGCCGAGCTACTTCCAAAAGGGTCAAGCCAAGAAGGAAGATCCTCCAAGGAAATACTCGTGCTTCCTTTGCAATGGTCCACATCGGGTCTATGACTGCCCGAAGAAGGGAAAGCTCGCTTCTCTCATCATGGAGAGTGAGAAGAGGGAAGAGCCCAACCTTGCCTCCATGACCTGTACACGGTCCCTGGAGACGAAGAATGAGAAGCCTCACCGGGGACGGGCCTACGTACAGGCCCACATCAGGAATCAACCCTTGTCAACCATGATAGACACTGGAGCTGACTTCGTCTACATGGCCAAGGAGATGGCAGATGACATTGGCCTTTCCTACACGAAGGAGGAAGGCTATGTCAAGGGGGTGAACGCAGGAAGCGTCCCCATTTATGGAGTTGCTCGGAACACTCCCATCAAGATCGAGCAATGGAGGGGCACAGCTGATATCATCATTGCTCCTCTAGATGACAAGAAGTTCTATCTCGGGATAGACTTCCTTGACAGGAACAAGATCACTTTCAAATCCTACTCCAACACCATGTACATTGGAGCAGGGAAGCGACGATTCTTTGTTCCCGTCAAGCGGCAGTTCGATGAGGGGCACATGATCTCTGCCCTTCAGTTCTCCAAAGGTCTTGAGAAGCAGGAGACCACCTACTTGGCCACTCCGAAGATAGATGAAGTGGTCAAGAATGTTGAAGTCACTGAGGCGGTTCAAGAAGTCCTTGATGAGTGCAAGGACGTCATGCCAACCGAGTTGCTGAAGAATCTTCCTCCAAGGAGAGAGGTGGATCATGCAATCGAGTTGGAACCAGGGTCTAAACCGCCTGTATTCGCTCCCTACCGCATGGCACCTCCGGAGCTAGAAGAGCTACCGAAACAGTTGAAGGAATGTTCTGCTGAGCAGGCTGCTCACTCATTCTTCAAACATGCGGTCAAGTATTGGGGGCTGCCTCGTTCAATAGTGAGTGATCGGGACACTCGATTCATTGAACGGTTTTGGACGGAGTTGTTCAAGCTCATGGGTTCTGAGCTCAACTTCTCCACAAGTTTTCACCCTCAGAGTGATGGGCAAACTGAGAAGGTGAACGCTCCTTTGGAACTCTACCTGAAGCACTATGTGAGTGCCAACCAGCGAGATTGGGCAAAGCTACTTGATGTAGCCCAATTCTCTTACAGTTCCCAGGAGAGCGAGTCCACGGGAAGGAGTCCATTTGAGATCGTCACGGGACAACAACCCTTAACGCTGAGCTCGATTGCTACAAGGTATAAAGGTCCTAGTCCTCCTGCGTACAAGTTTACGAAGGACTGGATTGATCAAGCCAACATGGCGAGTGCCTACTTGGAGAAAGTAAAGTGGCCCGACAAGAAGACATGCCCGAGGGAGTTCCAAATCAGGGACTTTGTCCTCTTTAAGATGTACAACCACAACCGGTTAAGTGGGAGACATCGAAGACTCATCAGCAAGGTGCGCCAATCAAACCAACCTCCGCGTCATGAGCTTCTTGTCAAGTGTAAAGGACTTCCCGACAGCAAGGTAAGCTGGGAGCCCATTTGTGGCAATTCCGGACCAGATCCAAGCCTACGAGGAGGCAAAGGCGATGAGGACGTCGCCGGATTAAGTGGGGGAGAATGTCACGGTCTCCACATGTGTACATATATTTTTTTGAGAGGTTTCTAGAAGGCCAATATGAGCCATTAGATCAAATAGATCTCCACCATTCATTGTGTAAGTGGAGTAGGTGGAATAGTGTAAAGTGACATTCTAGAAGGCTAATAAGGGCCGTTAGATCGAATAGATCTCCACCGTCCATTGAGGAGGTGGAGTAGTATAAATACCCCCAAGGGGATCACTTGTAAATCATCCATTCAAGCAATAGAGAAACATTCTCTCATTCTCCTTCTCTCTCTAAGTTTTCTCTCTCTATAGTCTTTCCTTAGTTCTCACAACTAAGTCAAGACTTTGTAGGCTTACTAGCAGGTTCCAAGTCCAGAGTTTGGCATAGCTTGCTAGGCCGCACGGTGCTTACATCAAGTAAATCACTGAGCCCGTGACACTTGGCGCACGGAAAAGCACAGCTCCCAGAAAACCGATTTGTAGGAATGAGTTACAACGAGACTGCTACAAGTCGTTGTAAGATGCTTCATGAGCAGATTTTGTTAAGCCTACTTGCTTCAATTAATCTGAAATTTAATTCTACATGTATTCATCTATATGTGCGCGAGCGTTATTGTTTGATGTTAAGTGGTGTTTGGTTTAATCTGTGCCGATCTAAGTTGATTAACTGCTCATGTTAATTTAATTATGTTTACATTCGTCTGGATATCAGTTTTATAATTACCTGCTGAAATATATTTATATATAATTACCAGAGAACGAATGGAAAGCCAGACCATTTTTTTCTTGAATTTTGCGTATTTTTTGGACCAAGATTGTAATTTCTTAATTCAAGTATCATAATCATAAATACACGCGCGCGCGTGTGTATTTTGTAAAATAAAATTTATACTCAACTCGGTTCGTTTCCAAAAGCAACAACGTACCCATAATTCATCCCCCCCCTCCCCGCCAATTTAGGGGAAAGCACGAGTCTTAGAACTTTATTTTGCTTCTTTATCCAAAATCTAAAGCTCCATTAGCCCGTGATGCCACAGAAAAATAAAAAAGACTTCCAACAACAATTGAAAATAGTCACTTTTTAGAACATGTTTGGGGGAGTAACCAAATCTTGGTTTTGAAGGAAAATCAAGGTTTTGAAAATGTAGAATAGCTTCTGGGCCCAAAATCATGGTTTTAGAAATGACAGACAAATATATTTAAATTCTCCAGAATAGCTTTTAACTCTCAAAACCATGGTTTGGGGTGGAAACCATGGTTTTCCAAAAAAGCTATTCTTTTCAGCTTTTTCAAAATCTATTCTCCAAAATAATTTTTACGCAAACCGAGATAGAATCTATTTTCAAAACCAAGATTTTGTTACTCCACAAACATACTTTTATTTAAAAATAAGGTCATTAATGAAAGTGACATTTTTTATGGCGGCATTAAATGTTGCCACTCAAATATCTACCTTTTAAAGATTTTTAGCAGTGATCACATAAGTTGCCGTTGAATGTGAGTCTTTAGTGACATCATTAAAAAGTATCACTCCCTTTAAAAAGACTCTCAACGATAACTAAAAGTGACATTTTCAAGAAAGTTACCTCACTTTCAATAATATATATTTAATTTCATAATGATTACCAGCACATTCACATTCGTTCCAGGTCAATGACAACACGATTGAACATATAAAAAGAAGATAGTCAGAGTTTCAATCCTTGAAGAATGATATATTTGAATTGATAATATTACGATTATTGGGTTGGGTAAAAGTGGTGTTAAAAAGCGAAGCATGACTAGAAGACCAAAAGGACCCTTTGTCCCCACACCGAATTATTCAAAGAAAAATGCTTGTTTTTGCAGAACGCATATAATGGACATAAGTAATATTTTAAAATATTACGGAAAAATAGACTTCAAGAGTAATCATCTAACTGAACAAAGGAATATTAATCCATGGAGATTAATATATATATATATATATTTTGTAAAATACATCTGCCCAATCCGTACGTGTTTGCCTGCTGCCAGAACCATAACATGTGATAGTGCCCATTTAATTTAAACCATCCACACACACACGCAGAGTAAAAATATAATTGTAAGATGTGTATCGCACTTTCTTTTTTACTAGTGCGGAGTTTCTTCCCTGTTTATTTTGTTGGATCAACATCTAAACCTGTAGATTTTCCTTTTTATAAAATTATTATCAAATGTTAAATCAAAATTTAAATTGCTAAATTTTGATATGAATAGTCTCATACTATAAAAAAGGGAATAAAAAAATTATTTTGCAAAGAAGTCAAATTTGGACTATTCTGGCAAGAAAAGGAAAAGATTTAAGGAAAGAGGATTGGAAGGGAAAATTAGAGGTTCATCTCCATGCGACAACACAAAATCTATTTTTGGATCATATTGCAATAACGAAGGTTCTGTTCTATTAATCTCACACTTCCTGTGCCACCCACCATGTGTGTATGAGATATGTTCTCACTTTGAATTGCTTTTGGCTTCCTTGATTAATATATAAGGCAGTAGTTTGATTTTGGCATGTAATGATTGATATATCTGTGCACCAATTCTGGTTGATTAATTTCACTTGTAGTTACCATTATAATTTATATCAAATTTATATTGATATTATATTATAATTAGTTGATATAGTCCTGTTAATTATTAATTAAACACACTTTTTAAATATTTATGGACATGTCAGGACAGACTTAGAGCAAGAATGTAAGGGATGGTTACAAGGAGTGAGACTTAGCTTGCATGGAGAAATCATTGAACTTCCAAAATGCTTCGATTACAAATAAAGAACTGAAAAGATTATTCGTAGTCTTCACTGGCAGAGGTATTTTCAACACTTGAATTCGTTTTCTTTTACACAAAATAATGGTAATTTTTTATTAAATTATAGACTTCAACAATATGATGTTATCAAATTCATGAATAATGATAATTTTTTTATTAAATTATAGACTTCAAAAATATGTTGTTATCAAATTCATGAACATTATTTACACAAATCTAGGAGACACGCTTATTTGGGCTGCGTTCAAATCCATTGGGCTTTCATTGGTTGATGAAAATATAGGGTTCATGGGTTCCATCCCCTCTATTCACTTATAGTGTCTTATATGAATATCTACACTAAAAAGTGGATGTTTTACCAACACAGATTGACTCTAATGAAAAAGCCTAATTCCTTACAATGTAATGAGCAAGTATTTGAATCTTTGTTAGAAGATATGCCAACATTTGGCATGCAACAGTGTCTTGAATTTCATACTATAGAAATAATTTAGATTTTTTAAACTATAAGTATTTATTTAAATATTGATATAAATTATAAGGATGAATTGTTAATTACTTTTTTCCTAAAAAACACATTCATTTGAAAATGGGTCGAGGGCCCTGCAAACGGAAAGTATGAAACCATCCATATTAGCTCTACCCTGCTTAGCAGTAAAATTGGTTCCACGTACAAATGCCTAGCAGGTTAGATATGCAAACTTTATCTCATCATTATCACGAGAGTATTGTCCCGTTCTATCGCTACAATTCGGTAGTATTCCAGTGACCTTTTCATGAAGCTTCTGCTCACGGATTCACAATATGATTGTCTATACGTGCCTTTTTCTTTTTTTCTTTTTTTAATTCTCCACCAAACCGTTTTTTTCCTTCACCGACAATCAACCAAACCTGAAGACATATTTTATATGATAGACTTGAGATAATGTATTTAGACCCTCAAGCACATCAAAAACACATTTGAGTAAGCAAGAGGGGAAAAAACTAGACTCTCATACAATGATGAAGATATCTTTTAGCTTTGCCTTTCACATTTTCTTTGTATCCTTAATACTTCTCCAGCCCCAGAATCGCATGGCAGCTTCTCTTTCACGGCGCCAGAACACCTCTCCCGCCAACAACACCGCCGCCGCCGCCTGTGACTCCGACCACCGCTGCCTCATCGCGGATGTGACCTACCCGGGCTCATTCGATTCGGACCCCCGATTCGTGAGCATGTTGGCAAATCCAATGCCTCCCGTCACCAGTAGTGCTCTCACAACGGGACCTGTCTGTCCCGTTAAGGACAATCGGTATACAACAAGTTGCCTCCCTGAGATGATAGTCCCAGCTCCGGGACAGAAATGTCCGCCGCCTAGTCCGTACCAACGAGCTCCCTGCTAAAGTCGTCGTAAGATGCTTCATGAGCAGATTTTATTAAACCTACTTGCTTCAATTAATCTTGTGATTTAATTCTATATGTATTCATCTATATATATGTATGTGCACTGCTGTTTAATCTGTGATTCTAGGACTAGCTATTGTTTGATGTTAAGTGATGTTTGGTTTAATATGTGCTTTCTCTAAGTTCATTAACTACTCATGTTAATTATGTATACATTCTTCTCGATATCAGTCTTATAATTACCTGCTGAAATATATTTATATATAATTACCAGAACGCATAGAAAGCCAGACCAATTTTATCTTGAATTTTGCCTATTTTTCGACCAAGATTATAATTTCTTAATTCAAGTATCATACGTACGTACGTATTTTGTAAAATAAAATTTATACTCAACTTGGTTCGTTTCCAAAAGTAACTCCGCACCCATAATTCATTTCCCCCCTCAATTTAGGAGAAAACACAGGGCTTAGAACTTTATTTTGCTTCTTTCTGCAAAATCTAAAGCTCCATTAGACCGGGATGTCACAGAAAAATAAAAATGACTTCTAACAACAATTAAAATAGCCACTAAAGAGCATATTTGGGTTAGCTTATGGAGAATAACTTATGTTTCGGTTTTCGTAAAAGTTATTTTAGATAATAGATTTTGAAGTGACACTTTTAACAACAATATTGAATGTTGCCACTTAAATACCTACCTTTCAAAGATTTTTAGCAGTGACTTCAAAAATTACTGTTGAATGTGAAACATTTAGAGGCATCACTAAAAGGTCGTCACTAAAAAGTATCCTTCCCTTTAAAAGATTCTCAACCATGACTAAAAGTGATATTTTCATTAGTAATTTTAGAAAATTACCACTCAACGTCTCACTTTCAACAATATATATTTAATTTCATAATAATTATCACCACATTCACATTCGTTCCATCTCAATGACAGCAGGATTGAAGATATAAAAAGGAGGTAGTCAGAGTTTCAATCTTTGAGTCAAAGGATCAAGTGCCATGTTGGTGATGAGACAAAATGTCTCCCACATGGTACGTGTTCGATCCCAGACATTGAGAGAAGAGTTTCAATCCTTGAAGAAAGATATATTTGAATTGATAATATTACGATTATTGGGTTGGGTAAAAGTGGTGTGAAAATGAGAAGCATGACTAGAAGACCAAAAAAAGAACTTTGTCCCCACACCTAATTATTCAAAGAAAAATGCGTGTTTTTGCAGAACGCATATAATGGACAAAAGTAATATTTTAAAATATTACTGAAAAATAGACTACAAGAGTAGTTATCTAACTGAACAAAGGAATATTAATCCCACGTAGATTAATATATACACACACACACACATATCATAAAATCCATCTCCCCAATCCTTACGTGTTTGCACGCTGCCAGAACCATAACATGTGATAGTGCCCATTTAATTTAAACCACAAGATCATCATCATCAATCATATCAGTTTGGATTCTCTACCTTCATAAATTTCATAGCATCATGTGGTGTATTCACAGAGAGAGAGAGAGAGAGAGAGAGAGAGAGAGAGAGAGAGAGAGAGAGCCCGAGGGGGGGGGAATCATTGTAAGATGTATGTCCCACTTTCTTTTTCACCAGTACGAAGAGGAACCTCTCGTTTTTTTCTTTTGTTGGATCAACATCTAAACCATTTCGATTTTTATTTTTTATAAAATTATTATCAAAATTTAAATTGCTAAATTTTGATATGAGTAGTCTAATACTATAACTAAGGGAATAAACAATTATTTTTCAAAGAAGTCAAATTTGGACTATTCTGGCTAGAAAAAGGAAGAGAAAGAAGGGTTAAAAGGTAAAAATATCCATTGACTCTTATATAACATCAAATATGGTTTTTTTACCAACATGCTATAAACAGTAAACTAATTTACCCAAATGCTATAAAAAAAATTATTTACCAATATACTACCCACTGACAAAATCTTGAACTGGTTCACGCTGTGAACGAGTTCAAACAATTTTGTTTTTTTAAAAAAATGGTTGGAACGAGATACTCTCCAAATCCAAAAGCCCCAACATCCCCCTCCAATTAAAAAAAAATTACTTTTGAAAAATCTTTCAAACTACCCCTAAAGAAAAAAAAAAGCTCTAAATTTATCTTCTCACCACTTGACCAAATTTACTTTTCTTTTAATACAGATTCTAAATAAATTACAACTGAACTATAATACTAATATATAAAAATTTGTGGTGGGAAGATAAATTTTATACCACATTAAATGATTGATTAACTACATATAATTTGTATGGGTTTATTTTTTTGGGCCAGTTAGGAATACCATTATTTTTTTTGATTGGATTAGAAGGACCATTATTAAAATTAAACATAAACTCTTAATTTCTCGTTCCTCAATTTATGTGTAATATCAAGCTCCAAACTTATTTTACTTCTAATGCATACTCTAAAAAAATTACAAATGAAGCATGTATTTAATTTACATGTGGATGTTTTACCATCATGGATTGGCTTTAATGGAAGAGCTATTTAAATCTTCATTAGAAGATATGCCAACATTTAGTATCTAACAGTGTTTATAATTTCATACTATAGAAATAATTTAGATTTTTTAAATTATAACTAATTATTTAATTTAAATATTGATGTAAATTATAAGGATGACTTGTTAATTAATTATTTTTTCTTAAAAAAACATATTCATTTGAAAATGGGTCGAGGGCCATGCAAACGAAAAGTATGAAATCAATTCAAGTGATGTTATGATATATATTGATGCCACCACTTTAATAATACAAGGGATCATTTTTCATTTTTTCCAAAAATCGCAAGGATATGAATTTTTCTTGCATATATGCCCCTATCTTCAAAAATGATCCATCACTTTGGGAAAGCTAAAGCTGTGGCTGAATTTGGAGGAAGTTGGAAAGTCATGTCCTTTCCATTCTCTCTGAGACTTTGCACCAGTGTAATCTACACGAGCGCGCGGGCGCACACACAACAATGTATGTAAGAAACAATTTTGTGAGGGAAAATAACAAAAAATTTCAAGTTTTTTTTTTTATTTCTGAGGTTGGAAACAAATATCATCATCATGGATTAATTGCCTTCACTTTTATGTAACTCTTCTTGTCTGTTGAACTTGTGCAAGCAATTGCAGATGCAACAACATAAGGAGGAGCTCGAAGTTTTGAGTTCAAATATATTGCTCCACTAGAGTCTGAGAATATTTTTTTACAAATAATAGCTTGGAGTTTCATAACTTCGATGAGAATCAAATACGATAGCATCCGACAACCATCTATATATAATCATTTATATAACATTTTTCATAAGTATATATCAATAATGCATCATTCTGGTCCTTATTATAAGTTCACTGCAGGAGATATTTTTTATCCTAAATATCTGGATTTTCATATTTGAATGCTTTATATTTAATCTTATTAAAATAATGGTTTTTCAAAGGAAAAAAAATCATATTTTTAGAGAAATAATAGTAAAGTGATTATCTTTATTTTAGAATTTATACTCACTAAAAATCTGAATTATTGTCCATGTCATAATTGAACCATCCATATATAATTAGCTCTATCCCTGCTTAGCAGGAAAACTTTATCTCATCCTTATCACGAGAGTATTGTCCCGTTCTATTGCTGCAATTTGGTAGTATTCCAGTGACCTTTTCATGTACCTTCTGCTCACGGACTCACAATATGATTGTCTATATGTTATTTTCTTTTTTCTTTTTTTAATTCTCCACCAAACCGTTTTTTTCCTTCACCGACAATCAACCAATACCCGAAGACATATTTTATATGATAGACTTGAGATAATGTATTTTAATATTTTAAAATAATACTGCAAAATAGACTACAAGAGTAGTTATCTAATTGAACAAAGGACTATTAATCCATGGACGTTATTTTATAATATATATATATATATATATATTATAAAATACATCTCCCCAATTCGTACGTGTTTGCATGCTGCCAAAGCCATAACATGTGATGGTGTACCCATTTAATTTAAACCACAAGATCATCATCAACAATCATATCAGTTTGGATTCTCTACCTTCGTAAATTTCACAGCATCACGTGGTGTATTCACACACACACACACACAGAGGGAGGGAGGGAAAATATAATGGTAAGATGTATGCCCCACTTTCTTTTTTTTACCGGTATGGAGAGGAACCTCCATTTTTTTTTCCTTCTCTATAAAGCATGTTTGCCAACACTTCATAATCACTTTCATACAAATCGAGACAAAACTTTTTTCACATACTTATTTTGGATTGTGTACAATCACTTTTTAAAAGTTAATCCAAACAAGCCCTTATTTGTTGGATCAACATATAAACCATGTAGATTTTCCTCTTTTTTTATAAAATTATAATCAAATGTTAAATCAAAATTTAAATTGCTAAATTTTGATATGAATGGTCTAATACTTACTGTAATAAAGGGAATAAAAAAATTATTTTTTTATAAGATTATAAGATTTATTGGAAATCATCAAGATACAGGAACTTGAACTGGACTGGCCAGGTCAGCCTGGAACCCGGGGACCCAGGCTCCAATCCGGTCAACCCGCCAAGTTGGGTGGGTTGACCGGGTCACTTTTTTTTTTTAAACAGACTTTATTTTTTTAAAAAAACCAAAATGAATGAATTTTTTTTTTAAATTTCAAATTTGAAAGTTAAAAGAAAAAAACATAAACCCTTTCCCACAAAGGCCCACCTTCGTATTTGTATATACTTACCTTCTTTTTAATTATTTTTTAAAAAAACTGCATGAATTTTTAAAAATTTTAAATTTAAAAGTTAAAAAAAAATTAAAAAAAGAACCCCTTACCATATATATTTTGATATTTTTTCGGATGAATATTTTGAAATTGTAAATAATATTGAACAATAGATAAGCTATAAGTATATGATTAATAATTGTTATTTTGTTAGTAATGGAATTTACTACTTAGTTTTTGGAATTTTCAATTTTAGATAGTTTTCTTGTGTTAATGTGTGAATATATTTATTTTTTAATTTTTTTGTTTTTCACTGGTTTAACCTTTGGTTTGACTCCGGTCTGACTTACTGACTCTTAACCGAGTACTTTGTCCGATTTAGTTACCAATCCAGTTTCCTATATCTTGGAGATCATTGAACTTCCAAAATGCTATGTACCATTTCAAATAAAGAACTGAAAAGATTATATATAGTCTTCGCTGGCAGAGGTATTTTCAACACTTGAATTAGGATAGTTTTTTTATACACAGAATAATGATAATTTTTTTATTAAATTATAGACTTCAAAAATATGTTATTATCAATTTCATGAACATTATTTACACAAATCCAAGAGACACGCTTATTTGGGCTGAATTCAAATCCATTGGGCTTTCATCGATTGATGAAAATTTAGGGTTCATGGGTCCCATCCCCTCTATTCACTTATAGTGCCTTGTGTCTAATACACTAAAAAGTGGATGTTTTATCAATATGGATTAGCTCTAACGGAAGAGTCTAATTGCTCATAATGTGTTGAACAAGTGTTTGAATCTTCATTAAAATAGGTGTTAACATTTAGTATCTGACAATATCTTGAATTTTACACTATAGCAATAATTTAAATTTTTTAAACTATTAGTACTTATTTAGATATTGATATAAACTATAAGGATGAATTGATAATTAATTATTTTTTCTTGAAAAAATATATTCATTTGAAAATGGATCGAGGGCCTTGCAAACGAAAAGTCTGAAACCAATTGAAGTGATGCGATGTAATAATATATTGATGCTACCACCATAATATTACAAGGAATCTTTTTTCATTTTTTTTTAAAATCACTAGGATATGAATTTTCCTTGCATACATGTCCCTATCTTAAAAAATGATCCATCACTTTGGGAAATCAAAAGCTGTGACTGAATTTGGAGGAAGTTGGAAAGTCATGTCCCTTCCATTCTCTATGAGACTTTGCACCATAGTAATCTGCACACACAAATAAAAAAAATCCATGTACTAAATAATTTTCAAATGAACTCCATTTTAACAGACCAATTTTAATATAGCAACAACTTAAAAAAAACAAAAACAGAATGTGTGTGTGTGTCACTGCAAAAAAATTCACCTGAAGGCTACTTTTAATGGTGACTTTTTTTATCACCGCTAAAGGCCAAATTTTCAGTGGTGACTTTTTCTGTTATCGTTGAAGACATATTTTCAATGGGGGTTTTTTTCAGTTGCCATTGAAGATAATAAATTTTATATTTTTACATAAAAATATTTTATGTAAAATTTATTTTATTGGTAAATTTTTTTATTAAAAATAATATTTTAAAAAAATTAAAATAATTTTTTTGTTGCTGTTGAAGGTGACCTAAAAGTCGCCACTGATAATTTCAGCAATAATCCCAACAACAACGACTCTTTGATAATGATTTGTCACTGAAAGACTTTCTATACTTTTAGCAATCACAAAAGTCACTTTTTTTTAGTGTGTGTTGTGTGTAATGTACCTTTGTAGTAGGCTCTTCAAAGGAGTTCTCGTCATTTACATGAGCAGGTGTGAGCACTGTCTTTGTTGCGTTAGATAATATTGTATTTTTATCTAACCCACTGAAATTGATCAAAAAAGTTGCAGGATTGTCATTGAAGTTCACAACCAGCAAAATATTTTGAATTTTAAATGAGGGGACATAACAAATTTTTTTTTTTATTTCCGAGGTTGGAAACAAAGATCATCATCATGGATTAATTGCCTTCACTTTTATGTAACTTTTCTTGTCTGTTGAACTTGTGTAAGCAATTGCAGATGCAACAACATAAGGAGGAGCTTGAGTTTTGAGTTCAAATATATTGCTCCACTAGAGTCTGAGAATATTTTTTGCAAATAATAGCTTGGAGTTTCATAACTTCGATGAGAATCAAATACGATAGCATCCGGCAACCATCTATATATAATTATTTAATACCAGTTTTCATAAATATATATATATATCAATAATTTATCATTCTGGTCCTTAATTATTATAAGTTCATTGTTGGAGAAGTTTTTGATCCCTAGTATAAGTTCACTTGAAAATTTATTAATGTCTGTTTCTACTTTTACCCTTATTTAATTCATATTGAAAAAAAGAGGAAGATAATATAGAAAATCATTTGTAAATGCAGATAGAGAGAAAATTTTTATAAGGGTAAATTTAACAAGTTTTATCAATTCAAAACATATTTAATGATTTAATTGTCATTCATTGGCATGCGGGAATTAGTTAAAATGAACTTGTAATAAGGACAAGAGCAGTAAAATGATAGTTTTATAATTAAAAGGGATAAGAAAACATTACTTCTTGTCGTTTGTGTTAACAAACAGTGGTGCATAGCTAACCATTTCAACGACCTCACTGTTTGGAGAAAAAACTCAAAGTAATTAATTAATGGTTAATTAACTAACTAAAATAGTCACTTTTAGTTGAAAATAAAGCCTTTAGCGATGACTATAAAGATTATCACTGAAAGTGACATTTTTAACAACGATATTGAACGTTGCTACTTAGATACCTACCTTTCAAAGATTTTTAGCAAGTGACTGCAAAAGTTACTGTTGAATGTGAAACATTTAGTGATATCGCTAAAAGGTCGTCGCTAAAAGGTATCGTCCCTCTAAAAAATTCTCAACCATGACTAAAAGTGATATTTTCATTAGTAATTTTAGAAAATTACCGCTCAACGTCTCACTTTCAACAATATATATTTAATTTCATAATACTTATCAGCACATTCACATTCGTTCCATCTCAATGACAGCAGGATTGATGATATAAAAAGGAGGTAGTCAGAGTTTCAATCCTTGAAGAAAGATATGTTTGAATTGATAATATTACGATCATTGGGTTGGGTAAAAAAAGTGGTGTGAAAATGTGAAGCGTGACTAAAGACCAAAAAAAGAACTTTGTCCCCACACCTAATTATTCAAAGAAAAATGCGTGTTTTAGCAGAACGCATATAATGGACAAAAAACAATAGACTGCAAGAGTAGTTATCTAACTGAACAAAGGAATATTAATCCCATGGAGATTAATATATGCACACACATATTATAAAATACATCTCCCCCATCCGTACGTGTTTGCATGCTGCCAGAACCATAACATATGATAGTGCCCATTCAATTTAAACTACAAGATCATCATCAACAATCATATCAGTTTGGATTCTCAACCTTCATAAATTTCATAGCATCACGTAGTGTATTCGCCCTCCCCCCGGGGGGGGGATAATTGTAAGATGTATGTCCCACTTTTCTATATTTTACCAGTGAGAGGAACCTCCCATTTTTTTCTTCTCTATTTATTTTGTCAGATCAACATCTAAACCATGTAGATTTTCCCTTTTTTTATAAAATTATTATCGAATGTAAAATCAAAATTAAAATTGCTAAATTTTGATATGAATAGTTTACTGTAATAAAGGGAATAAAAAAATTATTTCGCAAAGAAGTCAAATTTGGACTATTTTGGATAGAAAAGAGAAAGAAAGAAAGAAATCTGAAGGGAAAATTATAGGTTCATCTCCATGTGACAGCACAAAATCTAGTTTTGGATCATATTGCTAGACTAATTCATTAATCCTATCAAGAACATATATAATTTTTCTGCAATAAAGGTTCTATTCTATTAATCTCACACTTCATATCACACCCACCATGAGTGTATGAGATATGTTCTCGCTTTGAATTGATTTTGGCTTCCTTGATTAATATATATATATATATATATAAGGCGCAGTAGTTTGATTTGACATGTAATGATTGATATACATGTGAACCAATTCTGGTTCATTAATTGCACTTTTACCATTATAATTTATATCAAAGTTATATTGATATTATATATAATTAGTTGATATGGTCCTGTTAATTATTAATTAAACAAACTTTTTAAATATTTATGGACATGTCAGGACAGACTTAGAGCAAGAATGTAAGGGATGGTTACAAGGAGTGAGACTTAGCTTGCATGGAGAAATTATAAGATTTACTGGAGATCACTAAACTTTCAAAATGCTGCCATTACAAATAAAGAACTGAAAAGATTATACATAGTCTTCACTGGCAGATGTATTTTCAACGCTTGAATTACAATAGATTTTTTATACACAGAATAACCATAATTTTATATTAAATTATAGACTTTTTTTTACTTGAATTAAATAATAGACTTCAAAAATATGTTATTATCAATTTCATGAACATTATTTATACAAATCTAGGAGACACGCTTATTTGGGCTGAGTTCAAATCTATTAGGCTTTCATCGGTTGATGAAAATTTAGAGTCATGGGTCCCATCCCCTCTATTCACTTACAGTGCCTTGTATCTGCACTAAAAAGTGCATGTTTGGCCAATATAGATTGACTCCAAGGGAAGAGTCTCATTTCTCCTAATATGTTAAACAAGTGTTTGAATCTTTGATAAAAGAGATATCAATATTTAATATCTGATAGTACTATAATTTTATAATATAGAAATAATTTAAAGTTTTTAAACTATAAGGACTTATTTACATATTGGATATTGGTATAAAGGATGAATTGATAATTAATTTTTTTTCTTAAAAATACATATTCATTTGACAAGTAGGTAGCTAATTAATGGCGTCCACATGCATTACGTGAGAACCGTGCTATATCTGATCAAATGAAATGACAAAGAATACCCTTCACACACACACACAGATACCTTTTTTATATATATATAATTTTGTTTATTACACATTCCTGTCAGATTCTTTTCAGCCAGATATAAATGGTTTACGATCTCTATATTTTCCTTTTTGTTTTAAAACCTTTTTTTTTTTGAGTGAAAATTTTGGCTTAAAAACTTGCATCTCTAACTTATCCTTATCTTTGAACAACATGAACTTCAGTTATAGCAAATTCTCACCGCCACTACTTGAGTTCTAGGAACGTCTTGGCGACTCTGTTTTTGAAAGAATTATAGCCTATCCCTAACCGCTTCACCCCAACCAAAGCAAAAAGTCTGAAACCAATTCAAGTGATGTTATGTGTAGTATATTGATGCCACCACTATAATAATACAAGGGATCTTTTTTCATTTTTTTTTAAAAAATCACTAGGATATGAATTTTCCTTGCAAACATGTCCCTATCTTCAAAAATGATCCATCACTTTGGGAAATCAAAAGCTGTGACCGAATTTGGAGGAAGTTGGAAACTCATGTCATTTCCATTCTCTATGAGACTTTGCACCAGAGTAATCTGCACACACAAATTTAAAAAAAAAATGCATGTACGAAATAATTTTCAAATGAACTCTATTTTAACAGACCAATTTTAATATGGCAACAACTTAAAAAAAAAAAAAAAAAAAAAGAATGCGTGTGTCTGTGTTGTGTGTAATGTACCTTTGTAGGCTCTTCAAAGGAGTTCTCGTCCTTTACGTAAGCAGATGTGAGCACCGTCTTTGTTGCGTTCGATAATATTGTGCTTTTGTCTAACCCATAGAAATTGATCTTAAAAGTTGCAGGATTGTCATTAAAGTTCACAACCTACGAAATATTTTGAATTTTAAATGAGGGGAAATAACAAAATTTTTCAGATTTTTTTTTTTATTTCTTAGGTTGGAAATAAAACAAAGATCATCATCGATCATGGATTAATTACCTTCACTTTTATGTAACTCTTCTTGTCGGTTGAACTTGTGTAAGCAATTGCAGATGCAACAACA
>QFDD01005506.1:0-15903 GCA_006871305.1 Vachellia collinsii | reverse complement strand
GGATCGTCTACAGCATCCGCCACATGACCGTCTTCGGGGCTGCAACAGGAGACCGTCTACGAGGTCCGCGACAGGATCGTCTACAGCATCCGCCACATGACCGTCTTCGGGGCTGCGACAGGAGACAGTCAACGAGGTCCGCGACAGGATTGTCTACATCATCCGCCACATGACCGTCTTCGGGGTTGCGACAGGAGAACGTCTACGAGGTCCGCGACAGGATCGTCTACAGCATCCGCCACATGACCGTCTTTGGGGCTACGACAGGAGACCGTCTACGGGGTCGTCCAGAAGGCCGTCTACAGGGTCCGTCAGAAGACCGTTTACAGGGTGCATCAGAAGACCGTCTACAGTGCGTCAGAAGACCGTCTACAATGCGTCAGAAGACCGTCTACAGGGTCCGTCAGAAGACCGTCTACGGGGTCCGTCTACAGGGTCCGCAGAAGACCGTCTACGGGGTCGTCCAGAAGACCATCTACGGGGTCAGCCGAAGACCGTCTACGGAGTGCGTCAGAATTTAGAATATCCTGCATTTAATCCGAACAAAGTAGAGAGGTTAGACAAATGAATGGAGGACATGTCATTACCTGGCGTCTAAGCTACTGAGAGGACAAGGCCTTTAAGCATGTCGTCTAATTGGGTGTGACAGACGCGTTTGGAATGCGGTCTTTGGACTAGGAAGGTCTTTCGCCACTAGAGCAGCTACCAAGGGTGATATCTCATGCCTAAGAACCTGTCAACTTCCCTGTCATGGTCAGTGACGACATAACACACAAGACAAAAAATGAAGAGGATGGTGTCAAGCCTTGCGCTAAATGCAATAGCGTTTTGATAAAGATACTGTTAGGTCCCCACGGTCGGCGCCAAAATGTTTGTGCAAATTTCAGTCGATAAATAAATTAAAGGAGGTTTGGGGTCACCAACAGTATTAAAAGGAAATAAAGCTACTGCTTCTAATGCAAGACGAATGAAAATAATTGTATTGATAAATCTTGTTGAGATACATGAGGATTTGAGTGATCTGGACTGTGAGGGAGATGATAAAATCGCAGAGCGTAAGAGAGAGGCCCTGGAATTTGAAAAAAAAAAAGTCTCCCTCATATGAGGTACAGCCAGAATAAATAAGTGGTCTAAGCCCCCTTGTCGCCTATCCAGTCTGTCTAACGGTCCCCCAAAAATCTAGGAGTGGTGGATGCTAAATTTGTGGATCTAACTGTCCACCCAAGATCTGTGGGATGCTGAGGACAGATCTGCCTGGGAAGCCTCCGCGTGTCCCCTCACTGACTGACTGTTACACCTTCAGTTAAATCATGTCTTCCCATGGGCCTGTGGACTGGGCCTCAGATTGGTCTAATCCAAAGTCATTTTTTGGGCATACACCAAGTATGCACCTTTTCAGTTTAACATGCCATACTGTCAATATTGTGCTTTTTTAGCAACTCCTTTTAGAGGTTCAAAATACATGGGCCCAAAATTCTATTAGTTTGCAGACTCCAGTGTCTGGCAACTCTTTCTTTCAAAATATATAATGAGCAAAAAGTCTTTTCTTAGCAGAATGCATTCTGAATCCAACGTTTATCCAAACATAAATGCATTATGCTAAAATGCATTCTAGAAAGAAGTTATTTTTCTAAATGTAGCTAACGACCATTCTTCCAACGGTTTTCCAAACGAGCACTTTGTTTGCTTTTAGTTTCTCTATTGGTCGTGGAAAGAGTTTAAAAGTTCTCCTGGGTTAATATTGTATATTTAGAAACCGTAATTTAAGTCATTATCGCAAAAGAATTGAAAAGTTTACTCGAAATCATATGTCCAGTAATCCAGAGGGAGCAAATCCTCTCAATAGCGGCCCTCAGAATCTCTGTATCGTAACATTCCAATTCATACGAGCACTCACGGAGTGACACATCATTAAGTTTTTAAAATCACATATCGTGCCAAGTTTGTGGCACCTCCACGCATCGCTGTCTTGCAAGGTACCAATCCCTTCACCTTTACCCCTTGCTTGTATGGAGAGAAAATGAGGGAGGAAAGAAAACTGGAAGAGAAAATGAGGAGAGAAATGAGTTTTCCCCTGCTTATATGAGAGAGAAAACGTGGGAGGAAGGAAAAGTTGGAGAGAAAATGAGGTGTGGGCCCCACCATATTTTCTCTCCAACTTTTCTCTCCACATATGGAGAGAAAATGGAGAGAAAACTATTTTTCCTTATCTACCCACATGTTTTTTATTATTTTTTTATTTTAAAGTTAACATCTAACTTTTTTAAAATTCTGATTATAATTTTCTTTCTTTAGAAGGATGATTTTTAAAATATATTCTAATATTTAATTTATTTTTAATTGTTTATTAAAACCTCATAACCTTACAAAATATGATATATTTTTATCTAAATTATTTTTTTGAGATATAATAACATGAAAACATATATTTAATAAATAATTTGATTTTAAATTATTTAATGATATTAATATTAATATAATTTTTCATTAACATATTTAATTTGCTATTATTCTTGATATATTTTAAGGATACTTTATTATTAAACTATTTACCAGAATATTTTCATTTAAGGATATTTTAGTCATTTAACTATTTACTCATTTTCTTTCCTCTTTGTTTTCTCTCATCCATCCAAGCAAGATAGATGATAATGTTTTCTCTCCACTTTTCTCTTCTCTCCATTTTCTCTCCTTCCATTTTCTTTCCTCTCAATTTTTCTTCCCATCCAAGCGGAGCATTAGCGTCGCAAACATGGAGATCCTACTATTGATGAAGAGGATGACTATCAGAAAATACCTCGCCATTCCTACTGTACAAAAACAAATGAAAATTCCTTTCATTTAAAAACTTGAAGAGTTTAATAAAAACCCCACCCCCACCAAAAGGAAATGAAGCCTCTGAAGGAAAATTGATTCAAATCCCACTTTAAAACTCGAGAAGATCATTGGGTAGAGAGCCATTCTGTAAAAAATTCCAATCCAAGCAGCATACAGTAGTCAATCTTGTTCTTAATTGACTTCAACGGATAATGGTCCCCTAATGGGCAAAGACCCAGCAACCATAAGCACCCAAGCTTATTGGGTCTGACCAAATTCGGATAATGATCCCCATTAGAGTTCTAAGGCATTGAAGTTTTGCTCAGGGGTGCTGAAATTGCCGGTGCTAATGGTGTTGCTCAGACAAGGATGGTGAAAAAGAGGCAAAAGAAGGTAACGATTCTCTTGGATTATACGATTCAAACGTGATTTTAAAACTTTGATGACGTTTCACTGTGTAAACGCTCCGATGAGTCGACGGGTAGTATATACAAATTCTGAGGGATGAGAAGGCCACCACTGAGAGAAACCAAAACCTAATCCAGAACCTTGAAAGGGAGCAGTAGAATGGAAGGATTAGAGGGAGCAGTAGAATGGAAGGATTAGAGGGAGCAGCAGGAAGAGCCTGATAGATGGAAACATTTTCATTACCCTAATTACTTGAACTGAGGACCCTACCTTATTGAAATATCTTTATTAACCTAATTACTCAAGTTCACGACCAATTGTGTCATTGATTCTGCACTGGATCCTAGACGCTATGACCTGGGATCAGATCCTGCTTTCAACATAGACACCAGTTTGAAGGAAAGAAAGCGGTTACGCCTTGGGTAATATTTCGTTATGAATAACGTGAAAAATTTAGTGGAAATGGTTGCATGCCCTTTTCTGGGGAACAATCAAACAAAAATGGGAAACAACAACCTAATCAGAGAACAAAATGGAGTACGTCTGGCTCGCACTACTCATACGCCAAAACGCCAAAAGACAGTTCACTCCTTACCCTCTTTACAGTCCCAATTTCTACCAAGTCATAAAACCAAAAGTCGTGTCCTAAAAACATAATAAACCAGCAGATAGGAAGGAGCTAGTTCCAGCCGATAAGCAAATGTTTCCGCTTCTGTCAACACTACCTTGGTAAAAATAAGATACACAGCCCAAATGAAAGTTCTAGTGACCATATTTCTGAAATTCCCATTCACTGTTATCTGTTGAAACAGAGAAACGCAAAGCAGATTAGAAAAGCACTTGGGAATTCATAGCATCCTAATAAAAGAGATGGAAAGGATTAAGCACATACCTAGAGGGCATACTTGACGGGTCTTGAGCCATCGACTAATGCAATGAAAGTGAAAGGCATGGTTACAAACCCCTGCGTAAGATAAAAACCCAGAAAAACAGTTTGAGTAGTCCTGCATTTACTAAGATGAGGTAAACTACATAAACACCCAGACCCCAAAAGTACATTTACATATAGCAGATCTAGAATCAACCAGGTGAAAAATGATCCAGGCAATATGACAGTAGAGATAGCATGAAATTGAAGGTGTTCTTGATAGATGCTTCTCAGTCTGATAATTTAAATTACAATTCCTTATGTCAACGAAAGGGCTTCCTTCATTTGAAATAGAAAACTGACCAGTTTATGTTTTCATAATTAACTGATGATAACTTGGGCTGTAACCTCACATTAAGCAGATTGAGACACGGACTCAATGCATCGTACAGAGTTCTGGAGATGATTCACATTATAACTAACAGAGGGTAAATGGCTTGATAATCACAATCGCAATTAGATCAAATTCATTGCGAACAGGAGTTCTGAAAATACAGGTTTAAGCATCACTCCCCAATCCCAACGAGAAAAAAATGGAATCCATCGAGTCATAGATGAAAACTTTGCCCGGAGATATAAGGTAGGAGTAGAATACATTCAAACTCCAAATGCCATTGCAAGTACAGCCAAAAGTGTTGTTGAACGAAAAGTGAGAGAATGAATAAACCGCATTTATAAAGTTATCTAATGTTGAAATGTTGTCTTCATTTCCCCATAAGTTTCAGTACGTGATGGATGACCACGTAGGTTATTCCCATGCGCATCAAAATTAATGCATGAATGAAAGCAAAAAAGTGAAAATGTTTTGCGGCCCATCTATTCGTATTTAAATCTTCACAGACCGTAGGTTAACGGGTATTTAAATTCTATGCCTGGCCTGCCCATGGGAGCATAAGTTACCAATCTCTTTACAAGACAAATTTACAATCTAACATATAGGCATTACAGATATTTTCTATGATACTTGCATACATAGACAACAGAAGGCAACCACTCCCAAAGAAATTTACAAACTTAGGATCATAGCAGAAAATATCAGAGGTAAAAAAATTCATACTAACGCTCTGAAACAACTGGCCATGTATCATAGTGCAGCAAGGACACACAACACCAGGAAATCACCATACCATCAATTGTAATTAAACAAAAACGCACGACCTAAATCATATAGATACTTAGAAAATAAGGCGGTTGAAACTTAAAGGCCACGTTCCGCAGTCTGGACTGAAGTGGTGACAAGTGGTGACGGGTATTTAGAAAAGAAAAATTGCGAAACGAGGAAAAGATTCAATGACATGCGTTTTTATTGTTTAATTCATAATGGGATTATGTTGTTGCAGGATTTCAGGAAATACCCCAAGCTACGGTGCACTCCTCGCTAGTAGCGCTAGCCTGGTTAGCCTGGCACTCGATGCCTGCACGTCACATATGAAATAAAAAACGGAGTAAGAGCGTTTGGATGTCCAAGTCCAAGATCACGGAAGGGGAATAGTTAAAGAGGATGATCAGCTATCGAGTTCAAAAACAAAGTTAATCTGTACTCACAAAGATCCATGATATGGTTCCGGCATATGGCGCAATTATCAACAACGATATCTGTAATTGGTAGTAGCAGGGAATGAAGAGTTCGCAAGGAAGAACGGGTCAAGAGAAGAGAAAAAGTTAGGGTTAGGGTAAAGGGAAGAGGTACCCCAAGCCCAAAGAGCGACAGCATTCCACTTCTTGATCTCGAACCGCTTAGGCATCCTGGAAGAAGGGCCAGCACTGCTGGAGGGATTGCCGGCTAGCACCACTGGAACGTCGGTATCCACGGTCGCCATTCCTTTCTTTCACACAACTCGATTGTCCCCCGCCACGCTCAGCGATCAAGATTCGAGAGGGTGTATCTTGCGTACGCTGCTTTATTATTATTATTTTTTATCTGAATCGGAAATACAAGTATTTTTCATTAACTTTACTCTTTAACATTTCTCCTTCAATACCAATTTTCAATCTTGGTTTGTCGACTCAATTATTTCGTACAATTAGGAGGAGGGTGTTTTTTTAAACCGCCTATTAAAATTTCGAGAAACTATTTTTGGGTGAAAAATTACGAAAAAAGTATATTATTCCGGTGGATTAAAGTAATTTTTGGACAACAATTATAAAAATGAACTTAAAATTCAAAAGCCTTACTCTTAATCCGACTAATAAAGGGTGACAAAGTGGCTAAAAATCCGACTACTAAACGGTGACCAAGTGGCTAAAAGTAGACTTGTCTCCGGCATTTTATTAGAAACCAAAATATACGCCCTCTCCTCTGCATCAAGTTTCATTTCTTCCATGTTCTTAATTCCAATCTCATTCTAAATGGGTGTATTTGGGATCCATCCCAAACTTACATTTAAGAGGAAAACGCACTTCAAGCAAAAAAGATATGTTCGGAATAACGTTTTGAAGATGGTCATTCAACCCCAACCAAAAGCAACTACTTGTCAAAAGTAAGTTTTTGTTATTTTTTAGTTTTCAAAAGTCACGTTGCAACGTTTCATTCTCTGTCTCTTTCTTTTTTCCACAACCTTGCTGCTTTTTATAATTTTATTTTAAAATAAAAAAATCTCAATTTTATCTTTATTCAAATTTATATTTTTAAAACATTCTTTCATTAAATTTGTGCTGAAAAAATATTAAAAAATTGATAATTAATTCTCAATAATACATTAACTTTTCATTTTTATGATTTTAATTTCAATACCATATATCTTGCCCTTCCCTTCCCTCTCACACGTCTGTAGGCATTAAATTTATTAGGATAATTTAATTATCCATTTTATTATTTTTAAAATTTTTTCTAAATATAAATCATAACTTCTACCCTATTTATATTTTCAAAAAATTATTCTACCAAAAAGTTACTCCTACCACTATTAATCCAAATGGATGTATTGTATTTTAGTACTCATGAGGAGTAAAGGACCCAAAAGTCATAGATGTATCATAAAATTAATGTTTATAACTCTAAAATGTCAGTTCTACCGGTCCAAATAAAAGGCATAAAAAATGGAGTTAAACATACTTTTGATTTCTATAGTTTACCCTAATTTGAATTTTGATCGTTGAAATTTAAAAGTGATGATGTTGTTCCCTCAAATTCACCCTATCTAAAATTGTTAATACCTATAATTTTAAAAAGTCCATATACTTTTGACCAATTTTGATTTTGATCCTATACTTTAAATGAATTTTGGTTTTGATCCATATAATTTGAATGTATTTTTGTTTTGATCTCTAAATTTAATTATGTTAATTGACGTAGTTAAACATTAAATCCTTAAAATTTAAGAACACGTCATATAATAATTGTTTTCCATGTTATCTTGTTTGTTTCCATGTTATCTTATCCAGTTACTAAGTCATTTCATTATAATTAAAGGAATCAATGACATATAAGCAAAATTACCAGTGTTAACATCATGTTTATGTCCTTTAAAATCATAGGCTAAAATATCCATTTAGTCCTTTAAATTTACATCAAGTTTCAATTTGATCCTTTAAGTTTAAAAAATACACTTTTACTCCATCATCATTAACACCGTTAGTTTTACTTAACGGAAAATATTAATTTAATCACCATTCTACAATTAAATGATGTTAAAATGTATTTAAATATTGATTATTTAATATACTTATTTTTATATTTGAAAATTTAACCAAATTTTATTAACATTTAATTGTAAAATCACTATCTAAATTTGTTGAGTCACCATTTTCCGTTAAGTAAAACTAGCGGTGTTAATATTAAAAGATTAAAAATGTACTTTTTAAATTTAAGGAACTAAACTGAAATTTAAGGTAAACTTAAAAGACTAAATGTATACTTTAACCAAAATTATATAGATTAATAATTTTAAACACAGTTAATTTAAAGGATCAAAACTATTACATTTTAAATCTACTTTTCGTATTTACGTATTTATAGTTTATTTGGATTTGAATTTTGATGTTTAAAGTTTAGAGCTTGTTTGGGAAACACTTCCCAAAATCACTTTCACGCAAGTCGAGATAAAACTCTCTCACATACTAACCTCGGATTCTGTGAAACCAAGGTTTGAAACCTAGGTTTTGTTACTTCCCAAACAAGCCCTTAAGGGAAAAAAGGGGCAGGCTTTCAAATTTGTGTCCACTCCGGACGGATGGAGATGCTAACATCGGCAACAAAGTATCGAAACAGCACCGCCGCTCCCTGGTATGAGAATGAAATTGTTCAAGCAGATAGGATTTCGCCGAAGCTTCACATTTTTCAGCCCAAAAAGTTGCATGGGCGCCGATCTTTCTTGTCTTCTCACGCTCGCTGCACTTCCATATCTTGACACAGCTTTCATTACGTGCTTCACCTGGGCTCTCCGTACTGCGCAGCCCCCCTTCTCTACGTAATCCATCAACTTATAATTGAGAGGTTAGAGGGTTCACCAAATATTTGCAATTTTCCGGCCACAGCAATCGACAGATTCGCTGTCTATGTCAATTGAACTGAAATTTGGTAATGCAGGGGGGAGAGCATTTTGGTTTTACTCTGAGTACAACGGTGACAAGGGATGACTATAAGAAGCAAGCAAGGCCAGCTTACTTTTTGCTAATCTACTGTCACTACTCAGAATGAATAGAACATGTTCTCCTTATGTCCTTGTTTGATACACGATTTACAACTTACAAGCATTTGATAAGCATTACACAGCACCGATAACAAAGGCCATTTCAAGTATATAATAATATTTTGTACATAAACTAGCAGGCATTACAAGCGTAAAATAACACTTCATCATTAATGGTGCACAGAGACCACGATCTGAAGCAAGATAAGCAACGAGGTATTCACCATGGCAGCCTCCCAGGTATCCCAATACAACTTTAAGCGACGATGGGATAAGACGCGCAGGTTGCAATTCCTGAAATTTGAAGTTTAATACCACAAGGATTAGCAAATCCAATTCTCGTCTGGAAACCAAATACTCAAACCAGTTAAAGTCTCTCTCTATATATATATATCTATATCTATCTATATATATATCACACACAAATTTATTGGCCATTTCTTAGTCTGAAGTCTTTCAGATACTTACCGCAAAGGTTCTTCCCCAATTCCATCTTGAAGTAGCCATGGTCACCCCAGCTATCTCCCCAGGAGTTTTTAATGATCCAAAATGGAACACCATCTTCCTCTCCATACCCAACCGCAAGAACAGCATGGTTTACATCCTGCCAGGTAAATTCAGATTTGGTCAAAGAATGTCTGATCAGTGTCTTATCCCGGAAATTAACATGGAAAACGAGCATATGCATGCAAACCATCTATTTTGATGCAAACGGCTCGTGTCAGTATAATTGAAATTCACAAACGTTCACAATCGTTGAACAGAATAAACCACGTTTTGCAAGACCAAATTAAATTCGTATCAATGCATTAGACTTCTAGCAATGCAGTTTGATCTGTAATTGCATTAAAGACACTCCACTCTATAGCGTCGGATAGTCGTTCGCTTCTCAAGTAGAACTCACCATGGGAGTGCTACCACAAGTGTCGCTAGTGTAAACACCTTTCTTGTAGAATCGGAAACCACTCACCACCTCAAATGCCACACTAACCGGCCGAACAAAAGCAACTGCATGCTTTAATTCATCCTCAGCACCCTGCACCCAAGAGATGATAGATCAAAATGAAAATCTTGAACAGCTGTGAGGCAAAATTAAATCCGGTCCCGTAATATCTGTCTCGAATCGCGTATAAGTTAGAAAACACCTCAACTCATATAAAAAGGTAATAGAAAACCTATCAGTTAAATTACCAAGGTGATGTTGATAGAGTCAAGGACTCGGATAGCAACATTTTCAGCTGAGAATTTGCAGACTTCATCTTTTCCTGTGTAAGGATATGCTTTCTCGGTCTCAAGCCCACCATTATATTTGATGTATTCAAAGGCTTGAGATGGCAGCCCACCATTACAACCAAAGTTGTTGAAAGCTCCAGCGCAGTCCACTAGCTGCTGCTCAGAAAGAGAGATATTCTTTCCAAATGCCTGAGCATAAGCTGCCTCCAAAGCCCCAGTGGTGCTGCAGATGGTAGATAGTAGTATATCACGGTCAGGAGCAAGATAACAGATATAGAGGAATGCCTTGTTCGTTCTAGACATTTTCCAGGGGCAAAAATAACCTGAATGTCCAGCAGGATCCACAGTGGCCTTGATCTTTGACTGGGCTGACTATACCATCTTTTCTCCAGTCTTTCTGCAAGTAAAGCCAGCCACAGGCAAAGAAAAATCTTAAAGACTCTATAGGTATCATGATTTCCAATGTTGAGAGGATGGAAGATATCTAACAAACTCGCAATTGCAAATAACCAAAAACAAGGAGGAGGTAAAAAAGGCGAACAATGACAAGGACCTGTTGAGATCCTGACTAACCGTTTCCCAGTTTCCTAAACGCCCTGGGAGCTAGCCCCCATTCATTGAACCATAAACCAGCAGAAACTAATTATTTGAAACTGATCACGCTGCTATAGCTTCGTTCAACATCAATTTCAATGAAGAGCGGGTAGCTGCTAGAGACTAATGGAGACAATAATTATACTCCCTTCGTACTAAAATTGACCTTGTCATTCATATTTTACAGATAATGTTTACATAATATTTAAGACCATAATCATAATTTGAAACTCAATTAGCTTTAATGGGAAAGAAAGCTAGGTGAAGTGACCATATAAGAGTTAGCAGTATCTACTATCATACTGAGTGCATTTGGTGCGCCAAAAATGGAACCTAACTACAAACCGTTGAATATTAGGGAGATAGTTATGATTGATTGATTTGTTGCAACTCGCGAGCACCAACGCAAATAATTATAATTTCGCTGTGATAGAGAACAATAATTACATCAAATTAAGTGAGTCAACGTAGCATACCGTCTCAGGAAGAATATCGTCAGTAAGCTTGTGGTTGCCCTTAAGGGTGGCAGAGCAATTTTGAGCAGCACCTAATCTGTGGTTCTTGAATTCCTCCCAAGTCCAATCAGCAAAATCTGTTTGGAGGAAAGACAACATTCATAACTAGTGTTTCTAGACCCTTCCCCGTCGTCTACTTACATATCAAAAGACCCCTCTTCCGAAAGAAAACATATAAACTGAGACGACTAAGATGTTTACTTTCACTTCCGTGGTTTACAATTCTTATTAATTCTCCTTTGCACTTCTGTTAGTATTTGAAGTTTCTGCCGATTAGCTCCAAATCAGTGAAGTGTTTGACCAGGTTAACATATACTAAATTTGCCCCTCATAGACTATATTCATCCTAAAGTGCTTGACTATGTATAAAAGGGGAAAGAAACAAAAATAATAGTGAAAATTCGCACATACCATTAACATCAAGGGTGTAGGACAAGCCCTTCCTGTTGGTCGATCGAATAAGCTTCAGATTATGAGAGAAGATCCGGAACCGGAACTTCATCTCGTCGACACTCTCATACCGCTTCCCATACCTGATCATCCGTAGAAGCATACATCACAGTCCAGAAGTTCAAGACCCAGAAGAAGTAGCGAAAAAGACAAAAAGTAATTAAAAAAAATGGACATGGACGAACCTGTGAGCGAAGCGAGCGAAGGAGAGGGCATGGCGGGTTTGGCCGACGATCAGGGGGACCTGAGCCTCGAAGTCGTGGAGGCCGTCCGTTACCAAACGGATGGGATTGGAGTCGTCGAAGGTTGATCCAGCTGCGGCGGAGAATAGCAGCAGAATTGTGAGGGAGAGCAGGGGCAACCGGGCCATCTCACTATCTACTTGGCTTCGCTAATCGCTGCTCCTCCCACTGTTATGGGGTCTTTCCCTTCTGTCAGATTTCCTTCGTATTTGTATTGGATCGGCCCGGGGGCCATGCTGACCGATGGTGATTGGTCATCTCTTGAACACGAAATGACCAAATTCTCCTACTCCACCACGTCACGTGGTTTTGGATTTTCTGCCTCACGGATTTAACACCTAAGATCCTAACGGTGGAAAAGTCAATGTTCCCATGTTAATATCAATATTTTAAATTTTGGCAAAAAAAAAAAATCAATATTTTAAATTGCTATAAAAATTACTCTTTTAATATAATTTATTATTTATGTTATAAATATACGAGAAAAATTTTATTTAAATTTATGTAATAAATATGTAAATAAAATTTTATCTCAATTTATATAAATATATCTATGTGATCAGAAGCTCAACGTCCCTTGTTCTACTTATCATAACTATATCACACACACACATGAAAGATACACCCGAGTCTTCGAAGCACAATTCACGCGCTGGGGAAAAAATTGCATCCGCAATTCAGACAACAAAAGCTTTGTTTGGTTTAAAGGAGGGGAGGGTAGGTGAGGTTAATTAAAGGTAAATGGGTTTAAGGGAGGTGAGGTTATAAGTTTTGTTTGGTTTAAAGGAAAGTGAGGGTAGAAAATATATTTTAATAATTCTTGTTTGATTCAGAAAGAGAGGGGAGGTAAATAAATTTTAAATTTACTGTTGTTGTATCCAAAGCTACATGACACAGGTAATAAAATAATTTTAGCTCGGGTAGGCTTCTAGTAGAAAAAAGAAATACACACGCAAACGCAAATAGGTTTGATATTGACGTTGTTGTTTGGGCAAAAAAATATATTGATATTTTTAGAATTCTCAATTTGCACGCTAGCGACGGCCCCAGGGATAGGAACCGTCCAAATGAGAAGAGTTGGTTTGACAAGCAATAGGGGGGGATTGGAAAGTGATGGGAAATGAACAGAATCACATCCCACGTCAGGGGATGATGAGTGTGCGAACCGCATAGCCCTTTCCATTCCTTTTCTTCTTCTTTTTTGAATGAAAGATGGTTGCATAACTTTAAATAATGTACATAATAGATGGATACATAAGAGGAAGAGTACAAAAGATAAACTAAGCTAAGTGCGTTTGAGGGTAGAACTCATTTGCTCTGGATGTGTGGTCAGTGAGTGCTGGAGCTTCGTTGACAAGCCTATATGCCATTGTATCTTCCTGCCAAAAAATCTTGTAATTTCTAGCCTGCCGCAGCACCATTCCATTTCTTCGTTGGTTCCTAATCTAACACAAGCTGTTTTTCCCTACAAATATAATGTGTAAACACATGCATTTCTGTTATATAGCTGTACAGCGGGCAGGTATAAACTAGCAACCTCTAAATACCAAGAGTGACAAGCAAGTTGTTGAGTTCAACACATTCAGTAGAAAATGATTAGTTGAGAGGAGAGTGTTTCTTTTCCGCTACGAGCCACATTTGCTTGCAATTATGATAGGAGATTGTGTTCCCATGATAAAGCCTCTTCATTTATATGCAAGAAGCGTGTTTGGTGTCTAGTGTTACCCAATATTAGGGAATCATAATAATTGTTTTTTATTCATATAATTATTGTCACATCACATCACACACACACACACACACACACACTTGCCTATACCTATAGAAATAAACCCCGATTATCTCCATTTTTTTACTACACAAGAATTCGGCAAGCCTGCACCATGAAGCCAAGAGAGCCACAAGAGAGGTCTACAAGTCAAAATCATCCTACTCACCATCCCCATGAAGCATAAGCATTATTTAGAATCCAAAACACCCATAACCCATTATCATCAATTTAGTTTTCGCCCAATTAGACTAAACTATATATCTTGAATGTCTTAATTAGCTAGCCAAACTTTCCTTAAAATCACAATTATACACATTATCAATCATAGCGCATAACAGTTTCCCATTTCATATAGACCATAACTCAAATAGCATTTTGGATTTGCTAACACTTCTGTATTAATTTTAATATCACACACAGCTCTGATCCATGATTCAAAGGCATAAATAAATACTCAATATTATCCCTATAATTATACAAAAGATATATGTGCATTCTCAATAACCCTCTTACATCTCCTAGGTACTCCTTTGCCCCTCTTTCTTTGCAGGTCTTTGCATGCCGCAGTCCATCAAACCTCCGTTTGACCTCCTCCATCCCTCCTTCTATCTTACTTATCTCCGTTAACCTCCTCCTTCTGTCTTCATGTTCTTCGTCGGACTTCCTCCTCCTATTTGGTCAAAGTCAAATCTGAACAAGAGGGTGTTCGTTAGATTTGAGCAAGAAAGGGTTCAGTAGGCTATTGAGATGCGTAAAATGTAATATTTAAGACACATTGTAAAATGTCTATATTTGTAATCAATAAAAAATTCCTTTATTACTCACTATAATTTACGTGTCTATATACAATGTCTAGTATGTCATATAGGCTATTGATGTTAGTTCTCTCACATGAACAACTATCTTTGACACTAAGAAACAATGTGCAAGGATGAGACTTTTGTGTTTATGGTTGAAAAGCTAATATGGTTAGTAAGGAACACAAATTATGTCGCCTCGATAAAAGTGTAGCATATCGAGATGAGATCCATATAATTTCACTACAAAAAAGAGCGACATTTGTAGCGGTTATTTTGTAGCGGTTTTATAAACCGCTACAAAATATATACATTGTACTAAACAAATTTTCCGCGGAAAATAAGCGTTTGCCACGACGGGTACTTAGTAGCGGTTTAAAACCGCTACAACAATTTGGCGGGAATGACCCGCCAAAATTGCAGCGTAATTTTACAGCGGTTTTATGGAAAAAAAACGCGGCAAAATTCCAAAGGTCACCAATTAGTCGCGGTTATTAAAACCGCTGCAAAATAAACCGATGCAAATTTGAAACGCCACGGAATTCCCTCCAATTTAGCAGCGGTTTGACAAAAACCGCTACTAAATTTCGCGTTTTCCGAGAAGTCATCGTTTTTTTGCAGCGGTTTGGGCGGCGGTTTAAGTAAAACCGCTGCTAATTAGCAGCGGTTTTGTTTAAACCGCTGCTAACTCCGAGCTCTATATATTTAACTTCCATTTTCTCAAAAACGTCACATCGAAAGAGTTTCAGAAACTAAAATATAGAGAAATCAGTCTATTCTTGAGAAGAAAAGGTATTACTTTTGCTTTTATTTTATTGTTTTTTAAATTTATTTAAAATATTTTTATGTTTTTATTTTTTAACTTTATTTTAATGTTTTTTATTTTATTATAGATGTCTAGTCTCGATCCTACACGCAGGCCCGGTAAGGAGCCTATGATACCGCACAAGGACATCCCAGAACGAAGTGGCGCTGAGGCCAATCCTGAGGAGCAGGAGTTTCCGGAAGCTGGCGGCGCTGAGGCCAATCCTGACAACACATATCTCAGCGTCGAAGATTTCGATCTTCCGAAGTTATGTCAAGCGTCAACTACGTATCCGAACACAAACATCCGTTGAGGTTGATAGAAGGGTGCATAGAGAATTTCCTGGTTGGTTTGCACGCCGAATACGCAATGACGACAACTCCTACCCAGTTGATTTCACATGCCTTGCAATGGGCCCCCTTCAGTATGCGAAACGGTTTACTGCATACAACGTTAACGGGTTCAAGTTCTGCATAGTTTCACGCGACCAAGGCTCTCTCACCCAGAATTCTGGAGTTTTTGGCACTTTTGGCACAAGAAGTTATGCGAGCAGCAGTGACGGTGACATGCATATCGGTGGCGTCCTTTACTATGGGAAATTGGTCGATATAATCGAAATGAATTATCAGGGGCATTTTACCGTCACATTATTCAAGTGCTCTTGGGCAAATACAACAACCTCTCGTGGATTCACTACTGATGAGTTGGGAAT